>JAQGBX010002469.1:0-20337 GCA_034698745.1 Megaphyllum sjaelandicum | reverse complement strand
GAGTACACTCGGAGTACCCAAGTGTACACTCGGGTACTCCGAGGGTACTCTTTTTGGACAAGTGGAATTCGCCATTATATTGACACGTTGTTCCTTATATTACAAAAAGCGCTTTTGAACATGCATTTGTTCGTGTCTTCCAAATGATCGGGCGCTTTTTTGAAATCTGGTCTTCGATGGTGCTAAAATACCTTAAAAGTACAAGTTTTCGACGATGTTTTATACATGTTTATAACGCGCATACGTGTTTCTGTGCATGTGTATGTATATATTATGCATTTTTTTAAAATACGTATGCCGTGTACATTTATATATACTACAGTCGAAACATGTTTTCAACATGACTGACACGTAAATAGCGAGTGTTTGACATGTTGAGAATTAACTGATTTGACCAGAAAGCGATTCAACCAAATACATGTACAATATTTTATCTATTTGCGTATAAACGGGACGAATCATGAATACGTTTGCCTGGCAAAATCTGTAATTCAACTATCTGTTCAGAGTATAGGGATGCTGGTTTGAACGACTTTTCATTCCATTGGCCGGAATAACCCGAAGACACGTTCGTCTAGTCCAAAACTTTACCCAAAGTGTATTGTCATGTGATGGAATTAATTTCTCCTGATGCAGCGTTTTTATTCGTTTCATAATACATGTAATTACATTCAGTCCTAGAAAATGTGCCAATCTACAGTTATTTTTCTTTCAACGTTTCATTGACTTTTTCATTAATCCAAATGAAATTCAATTATTTACGGATCTGATATGTGTGCTCATGAAAAAATCCCCAAATTTCATTAATCCATAAGAAATTCAATTATTTACAGATCTGATATGTGTGCTCATGAAAAAATCCCCAAATTTCAGGTACGACTTTGGCAATTGTAGGAAAGACGGCGATTTCTTGAAATATTTGGATTAAACATTAGTTCACAAAATGTATGATTTTGTGAATCTGCATGGTCACAATCTATATGTACATTCCTGTATTTGTATAATGCCACAAGGTAAAATACCCTCGTTGTACATTTATGATATCCCTGCATTTTTCAAAGTCACTCTACTGTATATGGTACTCGGACAGAAGCCATACGAATGGAACTTTTGGCAGTCGTGGAATCATGTGTGAAAAACTGACACGGTAATAAAACTTAAAGTTTTTAAAAAAAATACGCTCAAAATTTTTGCTGTTATTAAACCTTGCGGTAATAATTTTTATTTCACACCACGTGACTTCAAGCCTACCTAAAGGGCCATTCGTAAAGCTTATGTTCGAGTACCCCTATATTTAATCGTTCTTGGCAGTCGTGAAGTCGGTGTGCAAAATTGACGCACTAATTTGTTTAAAAAATTCACTGAATTAATACCATATTGCATGTTTCAATTTTGTGTTATATGTAGTGCATGTCAATTAAAGTACGATTCGTAATTAAGCTGTTGTCGTTGTTCATATACGATTGTTCATCGTACATGTATATAAAAAGATACATTTGACCATTGAGGGTTCAACTATGAGGTAATTCGTTGCCAATCGTAAAGCTTATGTTTGAGTACCCTTATATTTAATTGTGCGTTGGCAGTCGTGAATTCTGTTCAAAATTGACGCGTTGATTTGTTTAAAAAATTCCCTGCATATTTCAATTTTATATTAATGCATGTTTCACGACTGTCAAAGTACGGTTCGTAAAGCTTCGGTCATTGTTTCGCTTATACTGTACATAGCCTACAGTTCATGTACATGTATGTATAGTCGCACGTATTGCATCTGTAAACTTGTGCTCATTTTTATGATCCCCTAATGCATATGTGTGGAAATTTCCCAATTACTATTCGTTTTGGGACACGCTTAAGAGAAATGGCAAACAGGCGCCAGGGCCCCGAATTGAACTTTAATTTCCTGATTTCTTATGCGAGGCGGGCCTCTTCCCAAATAATTCAATTAAGAAGCCTGGAATTTAAGCGAATTTGAAACTGAATCGCCGATGTAATTATACGGGGTTAAAGGAGGATGCACGCAGCTTTCTCTTTTAAAATTTCGCCCAAATGAGGTTTCTTTACATTGGCGCCTGGCGTCTTCTTCAGAAAAAGAAATGCAGCAACCTACAATTATGCAAATTGTTTTGTTTGATCGGGCATATTTTATTACCCCCCAAATGTTTATGAATGCATTCTTCAATTCTTGAGCCAACCTTATTCGCTATTAAACTGGTTGTTGGATGAAATAAATTAGTTTTTTTTCTCTCTAAGAAGTTAATAGCGAGGATCATTTGCACGTCCGGAAGTAACTCGGAAACGACTTGAGTTTAAACTTGTACGCAATTCCCTTTATTCTTTCGCGGTTAAGGGAGATTCTGCTCTCTTTTTTTGAAATTTAAGTTTTTAGCAGTTCGTTAACTGCATGATTGAGTTAGGTCTTCGGAGTAAGCGAGCCTTTCTTATACGCGCTCTTGTTTGGTAAACAAAAGCATGAGCCAGAAAACCCAAACAAGCCCCCAAGGACTGCAGACTGGTCGTGCAAAAACTGCTGAAAAAAAAAGCAGATTATCGAAATTAGCACCTTGCTGGACTCTCCAAGGTCACGATGAGCCTAAGGCCCAACCGAAATCGAAGGTGTGAGAGGATGGGTCTATTGCCGTTAACCTAGGTTTTTTATTGTTTTTATTTTGGCCGGCCCCCTCCTACCTGCCATCAATTTCACATTCACCTTCGATAAATAAATAAATGGAAGTCTGGACCTAACGCGCTGCCATGACTTTTATGGAGTGCCTTTGCATAAATTAGCGCAATTTTTGCGTTCGGAATTGCCAGACCTCGTTAGCTTTCCCCGCTGCGGATTATTACTTTCGGTAGCACCCGCCAGGGGGCAGAAAGTAAAGACGAAAAGTTTTTATTCCTATATACTTCGAATGTCGTTCGTCGTAGCTATGCTGTAGCTCGTTGAGGATGGGAACGATAGCACGTTGCAAAGACGAGCAAATCGCAGTTTGGTGTCTTGTTCGATTTCAAGTAGTTTTCCAAATTACTGCTTGATAATCCCACTTTAATAAACTAGAAATCCGAGCTTGGAGATGCGACGCAGTTTTGAATAATCGATATAACCAAGTCAAGAAATATACTCGATTGGGCTAATTTTTTCTCAAGGAGTTTTCGGTATTCAGTTCGTGCGCTTGCATTTTTGCGCATGCGCATGAATGCAAGTGGAAACTTGCATCTAGAAACTTACAACCGGACAATTTTGGTTGGTTTGGTTGGTTTGTGGATTTTTAACGTTGGCCTATTTCTACACCAACGCCAGGGGATGTGTCAGTTGGAAATGCAACTATCGAATGATATTTAAAATATTTTATAAATGTTATTTACATGCCATTGTACATGTATTTAAAGTATAACGTGTAAACGTTGAGTTCACATATACACTATATGTTATCGTTATAGGATAACTCGTTTTAAGACTCTTTAATTTTAATGTGCACTTTTTGGCACGTCATGGCTTGTTGTAGTATACTTGCATGCATGCTTTTACCAAATGTTAAGCTACATGTATTGTTTTTGGCATGTTCGTTTAAATGATTTACAGTTCATGTACTGTATTTTACCTGTATGAGGTCGATACTTAGACGTTCCTCAAGGAAAAAACAAGCATTGCTGTTTTGTTCAATTGGAAGATCGAGCGCAACTAAACCCATGAGTCCCGTTGGTCTTATCTGGAATTTATTGTGTGCTTATTCAGATATTCTGCTTATTAATCCATAACGGTAAATGCAGTAACTGGAGAAGCATTCGTCGAAACTCAATGCGGTTTTTTTTGCAATCGATAGAGCGTAAAAATACAAAGGAAAATGTTGTCTATAACTACCTTCTGTCGGCTGCGCTTTCTGTGGACGGCCGTTTAATCAATCGCAAGTTTGCATCGAATTCTGATACTCGTATTGCATGCAAATTGCTTATGGCATATTAATTTCTAGGTGTGTCGAGTAATTTGTCGTCCGTTTGCGAGAGATTGTCAAACGCACGTTTTTTGTTCGGTGTTCTAGATACGTTGTATATCATTTATGCGGCATGGTCTAATATGCTCAATATTGGTTTGTTTCCTGGCAGCTAACATTGCATGATGTAGCGTGGTGCAGTGTGGTGTTCTTTATGTTCTACAGAATTGCCACAATTTCGACATTGAGCTTCTCAAAATATCTCGAAATTGAACTTTTAACTGGAAGTTATTTATAGTCGTTATATAGACTGATTTAATTGTTGTGCGCCTTGCAAATAAATTATCGCGAATTTTATAAGGTCCCAACAAATGAAAAAGCTATATTACGGATCGGATTTGAAACAGTTATAGGACACAGACGAGAATGTCTTATGGCGGGGGTGTTACATTTTTATCACTCCAACGTCGCCAGCACAGTGTATAACCAGTATATGCCGACTCGACGCTTTTTGTGTATCACTGCCACCCGGTGGCGCTGCTTACTCAATGAACGTAGAGAGCCTATAAATGAACGGAGCTCACAGCGCCACATGTTGATGCGCCACAGTCTGCATGTTGAGTCTTAGATATATGTTACCAGGACAGAAAAATGTGATCACAGGTGACCTTCCTTGAGTTTTAAAATACGAAAAAATTGGTTATTATCTGCAATTTTGGTGAAAAATCGCTACATGTTTGTGACGCATATGTACGTAATTAAACATTATAGTTATATAAGTTGTAGTCCTAATTAAATTGGACATGTTCCCAAGGCGTTAATGCATAGGAAGTTTTATGGGTTTGATTTACCATGAAATATAAACACATGTACAATTGTGTCCAAGTAAACACGCAATAATCGTAGTTTGGCCATGGACACCTTAAAATTGTCGTATAGTATATCAGAACAAGTATTTCAGGAATATGTTTACTTGCACGCTTGTGACAACACATGCACACTATATATACAGTATACGGTATATGCACACTGCATATTACTACATATATATGCATATTACAGCTAGAAGTTTTTAAATACAATTTATGGAATTACTTCACAACGTAAATATACACGTATATCAATTTTGATGAAAATATCATCACTGCGTGGGAGTAACGGGGACATGACACGATTGGAACCGTATACATGTGCTATAAACTCCGTATGTTCCTGAATTGTTCGCGTGGAAAACATGCCATCTGATATACACATTGACATGTTTGGATTTGTTGAATATACAAATTGTATACGTTGAGATGATTGCGATTTTACATTTCTATAGGAGAAGCATGTCCGTTGTTGCCCCGTTTCATTTCGCCCCCTCTCATCGCCCATTGAAATGACCGGACAATGGACAAAAAGGGGGATAAACGCCCCCACAAAATAATTTTCGGTTCTGCTACCTCTCTTCCCTGCGAGGCTCTGAAATTCGCAATTGGTAACGAGCGGAATTGAACTAATAGTCAAATAAAACGACTGGGATTGAGGTTGGGAGAGGAAGGGGATCGAGGGTGGGCGTAAATCCAGAGAAGAGGGGATGGAGGAATAACATTCGCGTCCCATGGTAAATGGCCCGTGCATGGCAACCCCTGGACCCCCGCCCCAATTATGGGATATGGCGGGGGAGTTCGGAGGCATTTTTATGGTTTATCAATCTAGATCCGCGAATGGAGGAGGGGTCAAAGGGGAAGATGGGAACCGTCCCGCGCGCGTTACCCCCATCGGGATCCGTGCCCCATGTTGCGGAACTCCGACGTTCCCCTCTTCCTATTGTCGGTACCCGGCGATTAAATCCGTTAATCCCTCCTCCCACCCTTTGTAGCTGTATCTTTATTTGCCTTCGCATATTTTGAGCCATAAATTGGTCAATATCTGATCTGCGGCGCTCTGGCTCTGGGACACCTCTCAGCGTGGGCACTGCTGGCGTTCCGATGACAAATGCATGCAGGGAACGTCCCACACTGCAGCCTCTTGAACGTCGATGCGATTTTTGATATTTTCACTATAGGCATGTACCCACTTTGACTTTAAAAGACTGTTCGATTTTACCTCTGCAGGGTCTTGATTTAATCTTACACTGCCCCAATGTCACTGTCAAGCACTTTTCAACCACTGAAGTGAATGGTGCAAATGCCCTTTTCCAAATTATATTTTTACCTCTGAAATGTCCGGTGTTGACTTCCACTTTCTAACAGATGAAGTGCCATGCATATACCGTGTACTTCCCGTATTGACCACTATAGTTAGTTTTTTTTTTTAATTTTGATACCTACAGAACTGAACCAAAAGTCAAATAAAACGACTTATCATTACAGTACCGGTAAGGGTATTCAGAAAAAAGTTTTTCGACTCGTACTTCAGAATTCATGAAGTCGCGTGTGGAAAATCGACACGCTAAAATTGGTGCTTTTGTTACACGTGGTTTCACGACTGCAAAAGTAGGATTCCTAAAAGCTTCAGAGTTCCGCGTTTATTATTTGGCAACGAGCGACGTTTAAACAGCCATTGCAATTTTCACTCTGAACACATTTCTCCCTTTTCAATGTCGTTGAGAATTCCAAAATGCGCTATTTGGCCTTTATTTAACAGCATGAAGATCATTACGCTGCAAATCTCGAGATGTTCATTCACAGTGCACTGCGCTGCGCTGATCTTCATGCGCCAACGCTTGAACCAATCGCCCAACACCAGGGGGCGCCCGCGTCAAGGAGGTGCCCGCGCAAAGGGGTCTCTTAATACGGCACCCTCAAAATGGCGGCATGCGCATATCCAAAATTGTTTTTATCTCCTCTAAAAATCCTTTTGTGCTGAGGAATTGCAAACAGCTGTTGTCACTGGCTGAGATTTTTGCCCTCCCGGAAAATGCGTAATAATGGCGGATCTGATGGGGATGAGTCAGGCCGCGAGGGGGATAAGACGTCATCAGAATGAGTCCATGGGCTTCTGGTGATGGGACGGGCAGGGCATCCCCAGAAAGTGTTTTATGGCGGGCTTACGTTGCCCCCTCTGGAGGATTTTTAATTATTTATGGGGGCAGTAGTTTTGTGGGGGTAAATGGCGGCCTGTTAGAGGGGGGTTAATATTTGCCAGCTCATAAAATTAGCCTGCCCCGCTGCGATATTGTATATTGTGTTACTCAGCGAAATACTCCCCCCCTCCCCCTTCTTTAATCTAGTCCATGGATTATATTTTTGAGAAATATTGGTAAATTCGAATCTATAGTAGGCCTACCAAATCGGCTGCCAGAATCGTTCTGTGGGAATGTGCGGCCATCTTGAATTGGATCAGACGGAATGGAACATAATGGGGTGGTTATAATTTAGCACGAAAGTTTCGTGAACAATATTCAAGGCGTTGTTTCCAACATTGTTTCAAATTGTTATTTTCAACATTGTTTCAAATTGTTATTTCAAATTTACATTCTCACATGTTTTTTTAAACGAATTTTCAACATTTAAAACATGAGTGGGAGTACTGCGAATTTCGCAGATCGCACTTTGGCAGTCGTCAAGTCACCTGCGCTATGTGTTTTTTAATAAACGAATTGAAAACTGTCGAAAACATTGAATGGATTATTTAACTAATTAGCGTGTTGATTTTTAACACGTGACTCCACAATTGACCTTATAATATGTATTTATTCGCATATTTTGGCCATAATCATCCTGACATTACTTTGCTGAAAATGCGACGTTTAAGAAGTGTACTACACGCAAATTCCATGTTTTGAATTATAAACAATTGGTTTGGATTATTTTAAAACATGTGATACACGTTCCAATGTTTTTTTCTATATAAATTCCATTGGAATGTTAGATTGTGCATTTTGTGTTAAAAACACTTGCGTAGCGTTGCAAAACATGCAAATGACGTGTCTCGTGTGATAAGCGTGAATTCAGGTGATGGAGTGTGCTATAATAAAACAACACAGTTGGTAACGTTTTTAACAAGCGTTTAACTCTTGCAATCGCCAGAATCGGATTGTCAGCATTATCTTGACAATCGCATTTGCAGCACGCATCACGGTGACAATGTTTGCGGTTTCAGAACACGTGGCGCCACCTGCGATGCGCACTTGGCCCGATTCTGGAGTCGGAGCCAAACTCGTTTGGTCTGGTTTCAGAGTCGTTTAATCGGATTATTCGAGCGGCCATTAGCACGTGACCAGGGCGACCATTGTGAGCTGAGAAGCGTGAAGGGTGATGCCATGTGGGGAGGGAGGGGGTGGGGGTAAACTACATAGAACAAATTAGGCTGCGAAGCGTCGAACGGCCATGTTTAGTGAAAATAGGCCACTTAAAGCTGTTTAAAGATTCATGTGCGAACTCGTGCATTTTTAATGCCCGGATATGGAAAATCGATATGGAGATCGTAGAGTTTTCTGTTGGTCAGTTGGCATGCTAAGCTTGTTTGCGAATGGACGACCCTCTCGTTTTCTGTCTGCGACGCAGTTTTCGCTGCATTATTCCAGACCACTTTCAACGCAACGCCATCTATCGTTTTCGTGCAATTAAGCGCCATCTAATGTGCATTCTTGATAATTCGATGCAAGGTTTAATCATTCTGGAACCCTCTGTTGGAAAGGAGTAATCATGTCTTATCCATGGATGTATACGCTTATCCGAATTATATCACATGACGTGGTGTTGCGTTCCATAATATTTTTCATTAAGAATGATATCTTATCCAAATATCTTATCCAAAGTGATTTCCGATATTTTTTTTTTTCTAAAATTTTGAAGCGCTCTAAAGTTAACATTAGAGCATGTATTTATTAAGCTACGTCCATCATTGAAGAAAGTATTGAAGAACTTGCTGCGTTGCGATTGGGTTGCCATTTCTGGAAACAAACTTGTATAAACAATTTATATAACAGCTTACGTAATCAATTTATGTATAAAAATCATGGAAGCTCTCACGGTTTCCTCCAGCGTGGAGTTATCGGCGCAAAGGCAAAACCTTAATTGGAGAAGTACTTCGATTTTATCAAGTTAATTCTATACAAATTTATGCTTAAATTTTGAAATAACACTAATAATACACAATTATATAATGTACATATATAATAATTCGTTAAAGCTAAAGTACGTGTACAGTATATCTCTCCAGGTTTTTGTCATATTGCATTAGGAATCGTAGCAGCATCGCAAACGCGATCTGACGTCCAATCCGCTGCGGCAAGATGGCGGTTTTATCGGAATTGTAGTTTTTCTTCTCCCATATCTCACCAATGCTCGGATGGTCAAGCGTCCAGTCCCCTCGGTCATCATCGAGCTTGCGTGCACGCGCTTATCGCTCGCCAGTGGTCATTTCTGCCTCCCCACCCCGCGGGATTCCCCCCACCCCCGCTCCTCGCCCCACGTGATTTCGCTTTCTTTTCGGTTGTGACAGTTTTTATGGCGTCTTGGCCGTTTCCTCCCCTGCCCACCCCAGCGGCATCTGATGCTGTGTCCGGCAATCGATACCAATTTAATAACTTGCCGGACAACGGACGAACGACTTGTCGGGTCCGAGCGCCACGGAAAAGAAATGGCCGCTGATGTGAGGGGATGGCATTGGAAAGCCTGTTCTGCTTGCTGCAATACAGAGGTGATCAGGGAAATGTCACCGAAATGCTACGTGAAATGCCAGGATGTGATCATGCGGAATTTCGTGATTTGTAACTGATTAAGCGTCCAGAACTGTTCGGTTGTTGGACGAAAATTTGCATTTTGAAGTTTTGTTATAATATTATTAAACGTTCATATATAGTTTTTAGATGTTTTAACCAATTTTATATTTGCGCAAGTGATATTTTACCAAATTATTATTTTCACGTTGAAAAAAAACTAGTTCATCACCTGTCAATTTTTTAAAGGTAATAGTGCCAGAATTTTAATTATAATTAAATTATTATATGCATGCACCGGTAATTGCAATTGATATGCTTGTTGCTGGAAACCATTTGATGACGCAATACCTTTTGATAAGTCTTCATTAAAATGAATTCGAAAATCTGTGTAACTGTTAATCTAGATATATTTTGTTGACAAAAATCCATACAGTTCTCGCAAAAGTTTCATATTTGTAGTTAAAGTAGCTATAACCTACCTAACCTGTGTTCTTGCGCCCAGCATGCAGGCCTCCACGGTCGAAGAAAATTGACATTTGCGATATAACTTCTGTAAACTAGGTTGAATAAAATGTCCACTTCCGACAGAGGAAGTAACCATGCATCGTATTCTGATAGTGGATGAGGACGTTGAA
This sequence comes from Megaphyllum sjaelandicum, assembly GCA_034698745.1. Classification (NCBI taxonomy): domain Eukaryota; kingdom Metazoa; phylum Arthropoda; class Diplopoda; order Julida; family Julidae; genus Megaphyllum; species Megaphyllum sjaelandicum. Next base: position 10,117 of record JAQGBX010002469.1, on the reverse strand, counting down.
AATATTCCAAGATGGATACAATTGTATTTAGATTTGTAAGTAGTTGATGACAACGGGCCAAACAGGTAAAAAGTCATTGAAAGTGGTCAGCGGTCAGCAAAAAAATTAAAAAGTGACATTGATAATTGAACATTTTTCAACTCTTGTCAACGGCTGATCGATCCACTATACCTGGCGGCAGTTTTGTAAAGTATGAAAGAGCAGATTTTTTAGGTTGGACACCGCCACCAGGTGGCGAGTCATCTCATGGACATTGTGAACTACCGGTACTTGAGCAATTTGAAAAGAAACGTTCACCATAGCAGAAATCTCCGCGAAGGTCGAGATCTCGCGAGAACGAGCCCGGATCGCACGCGCTGGTGCTGCCCCGCTTGACAGGGTCAATTGCCCGGGGTCAGAGGGGCTGTTTTGTTGTTGAAACGTGTTTTTCAGTCGTGAAACCTTGTTGGCAATTGATTAGCCAAACCCCCTAATTAAGTTCACCCGCCTGAGCTTGACCTCTTCTCTTTAACCTCTGCCAGTTTCAATTCTGCGCAAACATGGCTGCAGCCAAACTGGATTTTAATTGCATTTCTTCTCGACACGCCCTCTGGTGACGGCCCTGATGGATGATCCTGGGGCTCACCTGCAGCACTTTGCACGCCTCTGAAGCATCTCCAGACGAGGAATTCGTGGAAGTGGTTCATGAACCCGCACCGAGCGTGTTTTTTAGGTGTTGCTGAGGAAGGTTGCGGCGGCCATCTTGTGTGGTGGCACCTCCCCCCCCCTTTGCTTTCTGTTGCCGGTTTTGCCACGGTTGCGCTGACCCTTGAATGGGATGAGTGATGCAAGGGTGGGAATGGAGCACCTGTACTTGAAAGAGATTAATGGTCATTTGGTCGCCTCGCCCGTCGTTAAGCAGCGCCACCGTGACGTCATATCGCTTTTGCTATTGGACCATTGGCCAGTCTGTTGACGCTATTAATGCTTACCTGTTCTGATACACCTGTTCTGATACGCCCGACTTTTTGGCTAAACTGCCTATATGACTTGTCGCTTATAGTTGTTGATGTGTTAAGTTAATTTTTTTTAATTCACACGCAGTCTCGCCTCTAGACTATAGTTTATTGATTCTTATTACATGTAGTTCAGCCACGGAAAGAGAAATACTCTCGATGTTTTGGCATTACCAAACATTGCCTATAATTTACATGTTGAGACGGTCCTCCAATGTCTTGTTTTACGTTTTGTCCTATTGGAAATATTTAAGTTCTTTTTTGCACATTGTCCAATTCTTGTCTTATGAAATGTCAAATGTCTGGTTTTCAAACTTTAAAACACTTTAATCTTCTGTCACCGTTTTATGTCTGCTATGATGTTTGTTCTAGCCTGTTTTGATTCTTAAGTCTAAGGAATGCAAATCCAGTGGTTTACTTTATCGTGTTATTCCTCTTTCAACGGAAATTGTTTGTTGTTGGATAATGTTTGTTGTCATGGTTCATCCATTCTTTTGACGTTTCCTTGGTTAAATGCAAATATGCATGTTAAGTTGACATTGTCCCAGTGGCATGACTTGATGCATGCAGATATGCTTTAAGTTGGTTAATGTGTTGACTTTCTGGCTCAAATTGAAATATCCTACGAGAACATGCATGTCACCAACGTATTGTGAATTGCGAGGGATTTCTAATAAACCGAGAGAGGTCCTGAGAACGATCTTCCAAGATTTTATTCCAGACATGTGTTACACATCTGGATTGGTCATGAACTCGGTTTGTGATATCAACCCTTGAATGAAATCAATGTCGCCATGTCCTCGGGAAGATTCTCGAGAGAGGAAAACTCATAAAACAGGTCATTAGTCCAAGTTGGAGGGTCTTTCCCTCAACATCCCGTAAAGGGGCTCTGATCAGAGGTCTGCAGGGCCCATCAAAGGGATCATCATTGCCTTAAGTGACCAAGAGTAGTCAAGAAACTTGATTTCCCCTTGTTCTTGCAAGGAATCTACACCCCGATCCTGTTCTTACGATCACGGGTGCCTATATACCCTAAAAGGCCACCCACAGCCGTTACCCTTCCTATTCCATACATCCCAGAACATCCTGCTACAACTCACCCTTTTCAGTGGTTTTACGGTTATGGTTAGGCGAGAAAAAGCTGTGGAAAAGCGGAATGGGGAAGATGATGAGACCCATTAGGGAAGTGGGGGATTTGTTGGCCTGTCTCTCCAGTGGCCTTTCCACGTGACAGTGCTCGGGAACGGAGGATAACCGTTATTACGGCATCGATGGAGCAAAGCCCCTCCGGCTTTATTACCGCACTCGAATAGACGGATTTAAGCGGGCACCCTTGAAAACGAGCTTTTCTTGAATAAAATCTGCGCTGATGTGGGTGAGGAAGACGTCGATGGCGATTTCATTTCGCCATTTTAAACGAGGATCTTGAGCACTTGCTAACAAGTGCGATGCGAAAGTGAAAGGGAGACAGATACATCAGTCTGGGAATTCCGGATAAGTTGAAGGCGTTTATAAATCCTGAAATCCGGGACGGAAGTCGTCTTATTTCTTCAAGCCATAGTTCTGTGCACCAAAATGTGCATGAAGTGTTTCCCTGTTCCGACATGGGATGTCTCATGAACAAATAAACGTTTTGTTCATATTTATTCTTGAATGTGGAGAACGTTTTCAAGAAGCAATTCTGTGATAGGGACAATCCCTGTGATTTCAAGAAATAAGTTATTGGACAACAGATTTGGTTTTATAACTGTACATCTAGAGATCATATGGTTTTTCATCGCTAAGCATATCCTGTAGCTGCAGTATTCTAAACTTGTCATGGTGTCCTCACAGACTGCTTGAAGGTTTTGCAATGCATATGGTTATTTCCTAATTCCATTCAAGAACATCATCAACCATGGGCGCCACGCCTGTTGGTGTCTGACATCCCATTCAAGTACACATACAGTTTATTGATCATTAGTAGGTTGCAATGCTGGGAAGCCTGAATGCAGGACATGAATCAATCGAGGAATCAAAGACATGAAAGACATGTCTTTGAAACGTCATTGCTATATCGTTGAGCAGACAACTACCTTGGTAATGCCTGAATTCATAATCAATTTTCGGAAGGTTTGCAAAGTTTTGTCTTACTCTGTTAGACATTCGATTATTTAAGCAAATTGATGCTGCATGGGAACCGAACAACTGGACTTGCTTGTCATTATTTTACTTGATTGTTAACCACCAATCATCGCTAGGTTTGTTCGGTAGTTTACCACTCCATTCGTATTCTGTCTTTCAAGAAATGTTCCAATGTTATTTTAGTCAAAACCTCTTAGCTTGTTACGATGTAATGCCAAGGATAAAAATGTCCATAAATGACAGTCTCTCTGTTCGATCATGCTTCCATAACAGGTTGATATTGGGAAAATTAGCGGAAGGAATCATCGTTCGTTGAACTCGGATTGATGTGAGATTTACATAATTAGCATTTCTGGAAAGTAAACTCATAACTATGCAGATTCGCGTTAACAGTGCATTTCATTTCATATATTTATCTCCTAAATCACTCCATTTGATTATACGCTTGCATACATAAGTGTGACTGCCTTCGAAGCAGCTTAGACGCAATCCGAGGAAAATCATTCCTCATCAGTACCTCAAAAGATGTACTTTGTGCACCTCATTTCGCTCGCCAACCTGCCTTTTTTTAATGGGTTTATTGCGTCTGCTGAGTCGCTCTTTTGCGCTTTGAAATGCGTTTAATTATGAGCTGAACCCAGCGAAGCCTGGCAACTATGAAGTGCATGCCGGTTAATCAATCGGGCGCAATTTCATCGGGTCCTTTTTCCACTAGTCATTCTCGAAGATTAGGGAATTGCTCTCTTGGAGTGCAATTGCACTGAAATGTTTTTAGCATTAATGTTGTCTGCACGAGGAACATGTTCGCAGGCTGTGCTATGAGACCCTCTAAAGCTCACTTGATACTGTATAAAAATATCCAGTTATACCCATGCAGTATTTTATTTAAGGTAAGTTTTTCTTAATGCATTTCTGAAATTTAATAAAAAAACTAGCATTATTCGCATTGAATCGCGCAATTTTCAAGTAGGCTAGTAAATGGTTTCCGTAAAGCATGCAGTAGGCCTAATTCCCTCGCAGATTGGTTTGTTGCAATTAAGTCATTTAAAAAATATAAAATATGAAAATACGTAATTTGTTTCTAGTCTCATGTGCAGTATATTACATTTTTTAATATTTCACCACTGGAACCAAACCAAATTTCCGCAGTAATTTTTATTCCCAATAAGTATAAATGTAAATACGTGAAAAAACAAAATGCATCTTAAAAATTATCCATTTTAGTAAACGAGTCGTTTTTGGATAAGATCAATTTCCATAAAATATGTAATGTTAACAACAAACATGTTGATCAACTTTTGTTTACATTAGCCAAGAATAGTGCATTTGCAGCTTTCGATGGTAAGAGCATCATGCATTTCCATTATTTGCGTACATGTATATAATTTATTGCAATATTTTTGGCAAAATGCATTGCATAATTTATAACAAGAGCATAATGTATACTTAAGTGTGTATATAATTTATTATCATACAAGGATCTCCACAGCGCCCTGCAGCTGCTGTTTCAAATATTATTTTCTATAAATGAAAATAGCAAATGTATGGGTTTAATTCAAGACGATGTCATTTTGCAGTCTGTTATGAATTATTCATTAACTTATAATAAACAATTAAAGATGAAAATATATTTCTGAAAACAGCTAAATGTTATATCAGATCATATTAATTAAAACACGTATATTTTTCCAAGCGTGGATATTCATTGGCCAAAATGGAGGCGTCTCCTTAAATTTGTTTACCCTCACATGCATGCTTGGTAGCATCGTCAACAGATGGCGCTGCTTATGACGGGGCCCTTTCGTCCATTCCAGTAGGTTTTAACGACTTAGCCGAATTTGCACAAACAGGAAATTAATTTCATTTTTTTTCCTCGTGAATATGGGGTGGATTCTCTGCCTGGGCTGCATTTCTGTATTCTCCGAAATTCCGTTATTGCATTTTGCGCTCAAGCTTATCATCCGCGGGGTCCGCATTTCGAATCGGCCGTTATGTCGTTGCAGTTTCCACCGCCAACTATGTGTAATTTATTTCCTCGATTACGGCGCGGAATGTCATTTCTGAGCACAGTCTCGTTTTAATGCAAATGGGGAAGCTGCAGTCTTCTCGACGGAGTCTCCGAACAAGAATGCGAGAGATGCGCTCCAATGCAAATATTTTATTTGCAATTTAGGGGATCCGTGGTGCATTTGTCACGTTAATTTGGATGCGCAATCAATTCGTTATCTTAGCTTCTGCCTTTTCATTCCGTATAGTTGCCCGCTCGCAAAACCACCCAACATGCATATGCCCTCGCGGCTCAAACGCACCGCACCAAATCTTACTGTTATACCTATGGTCCAGTTCGGTGATCTTGGTTGGACCCGATGGGAAAGCCGAGCAACTGATGCGAATTGGCCAGCCAAAGAACTGCGCAATGATACCCAACATGGATCATGGATCTCCTGCATCTTCTTTTTTGGAACGTTATGTTACCAACCTGGTACACTGGTAAAAAGTATATCAGCCTCACTAATGAATTTAAACACCAACAAATTGCTGTTGTTTGAATTTATCTCCTCAAGTAGGTTGACTTAAGAGAATTTGTGCAATTTCACTAAACATTGCAAAAGATTGTTTGAGTTATGATAATTTAACTCTATAGGCATTATTGCAATTTTTTTCCATGCACAGTAAGTGATTTTACTCCATATAACATTACCATCATCAAAACGTTGTTTTTGTTGATATTTGTATGTTATCGTGTTGTTTATGTTAGTCTTCCATTATAATTTTTACATTACTTTGGTTTTTTATTTCACTACATGTAGTGGTGTTATTGCGCGTATGTGAGAATCTTTTCATTTTGTTCAGTTGTTTGTAGTTCGTAGCCGTTATTCAATTACCCTCCACGATTTAAGTGTAGTTTTACCGCGTGCACTAATGGAACGGACGCTGCATCATTTAACATTGCTCACACTTGGTGGCACAGTATCTGTAAGGTTGCTACGACAGTTACCCAATGGACCAAGCCGGTTACCAACGCTGGTCATGGAACATTAACAAGCTCAAAAGATCTTGCCACGCGCACCAAGGAATTGCGTACGCAAAGACTCCATAATTCCATGGGATGTGGATCCTCGGGGGCTCGCAGCATCCCTGTTATGCGTGAAGCTCGGGCCCCAGGGGCTTAAAGGTGGATTAGGACATCTGTCGGAACACAATTGCATTGGTTTCACTTTCTTAGCATCGACCTGTATGCCGCGAGTCTCTCGCTCAAGCCTTTGTTGGAATTGATCTGTATTTTTATACAATTTAAGGGGGCATTTGATCTCTAGCCAGGAGTGGGTGAAAAGGAGGGAGTGCAGAATGGTGACGAGGGAGAATTTAGAGAAGAGGAAAAAGATGAGTAATGGGAGTTGAGAAAAGAGAAAGTAGGTCGAAAAAGAGCAATTGGGAAAGGAGAGGGAGGGAAAAGGAGGAGCAACTAATGAGTTGGAGTCGTCCAAAAGGAAGAGATAAATAAAATAAAGAGGAAATGAAAGGAAAAACAACCAAACAGGACAGAGGGAAAATAAAGGGAAATCGGGAGGAAAATGGAGAAATTGAGAAAGTTGGTGAGAAATGAATATAGGATGGGACCGAGACATACAGGGAAGACAAGATATTAGGGTCAACATTCGTTTAAGGAAGCTGAAAGGGGAATGTGGTGATTTAAAAGGAGGAAGGAAGAATATCTGGAATTGTTCGGTTAGGATAAAAAGTAAAATCCAAATGCGATATTGCATTAATGAAAATATTGGAATACACAATGAATAATATCGGAGGTGATGATTCAAGGAAAGAGGATGAACATTGGAGGAAAACGATTAATGAAAAAAGGGAATGGAATTATGAAATAAGAGAAATGATTGTGCATTACCGAAATGGTTGTGGAAAAGAGGAAGACTATTGGACAGAGATAGTCGTTGAAAAGAGGAAGACTAAGGGACAGAGATAGTTGTGGAAAAAGAAGAAGAATATTGGAACAAGATAGTCGTGGAAAAAGCGGAAGACTATTGGACAGAGATAGTCGTGGAAAATCGGAAGACTATTGGACAGAGATAGTCGTGGAAAAGAGGAAGACTATTGGACAGACATAGTCGTGGAAAAGAGGAAGACTATTGGACAGACATAGTCGTGGAAAAGAGGAAGACTATTGGACAGAGATAGTCGTGGAAAAGAGGAAGACTATTGGACAGAGATAGTCGTGGAAAAGAGGAAGACTTTTGGACAGAGATAGCCATGGGGAAAAAAAAGAATATTGAAACAAGATAGTCGTGGAAAAGAGGAAAGGTTATATTGGATCGAAATGGTCTCGGAAAAGAGGAATTGCCAAAATAACCGTGGAAAGAGGAAGACTATTGGGCGAAGATGGTTATGGAAAAGGCGATGAACATTGGAGATGTTGTAGAAAAGGACAATCTGGGAAGTTGAAAGTTGAGGTTCGGAAAGATAAAAAGAAAACGTTCGGATGAAGTAGAACAAAGAAATAGTAAGTAAGCGAAGACAAGAAATAGGAAGAATTGAGAAAGGATATTAAAAGGGAAAGAAGGAGAATATATGTACCGTAACGGGAGAAGAACGGAAAGCCTGGGAGGAGAGGAAGGAAGACTGAAGAGAGGGATATTGAAGCACAACCAAGAAGGCAAGAAAATGGGCCCAAGGAAGGGAGGAAGAGAGATAAAAGAAAATGCTGGAATGGCACTCCACTCTTGGAGTTTCTCTTTTTCTTGTACCGATTCCACATCTTCCCCTGCAGAAGCTCCACCGTTGGGGGGTTCATCCCCCCACCCCTAGGCAAGCTCACCCTAAGCGTACTTCTCTCTTCATCTTTGTATCGGAGAAACAGCTTGAATATAACGCACTTTTCTGCATCAGCTTTTCGAGTGTATCAAAAGCATCGATCCAAGGCAATACGGCCTGGAAGTAGAAAAAAAATAAAATATAATATGGGGCTTACGGCGTCTATTTTTCGAGAGGCGCGTGCGTACCCCCCTCGCGCATTGAACCAAAGGGGCCTCTACCCCTCCCCCGCTCCCAACTCTAGAATAGAACTCGACTTATTGAACACAAAATGCTGCGCTTCTTTCCATGTTTTGACAACATTTAATATCTTATTTAGTCCCGCAATGCTTTTCGGGATAACTGATGTCGCCCATTCCAGAGTTGCTGCACCACGCTCTGATTTCGTTGGCATTCCGTTTTTATTCCCGCTAGTTGTGCTGGAAGCGCCATTGCTTTTACATCAATCTATTATTCATGATGATGGAGAGACGCGTTGCTAAAGAGACAGCGGATCCCTCGCATCTGTTGAATTGGTAATGCTGCCCTTGCCAGCATTCTTCGAGCATTTGATGGAAGATGCGAGCTGGCAAATATTCTTCTGGGTCTCCGTAAGGCGCTTAAGCTCGAATTAATCATCAAAACTGTTATTCACTTAGCGGACACTGGCGCGGAAAGGCCGATGAAAACTAAATAAGCATTTACGTTGACCACTTCCTGCAAGGTATACGTCACGTGATGGAAGAATTGAATTTATACCAGCCTCCTCCCTCCCATTTTGTTTACTGCACGTAAGATAATGGATCTAGGTTACAATTAACAACTCAACTTTAGTACTTGCTAAAGTTTTGTTGATAATATTGCATGATACTGTAACGCATGTGCAATGTACAGTTTTATTGCTCATTTGGCCTTAGTTTCTATTTACAGTATACCTATACGCATTTTAAAATTTTATTTATTTTGAACGTTGTTATTCAAGTGTTTAATGTTATTACTGTTGTTGCGATGTTAACGATTAACTGGTTAATAAACAACATGGTTGCGATGTTAAAGGTTGAGTAGGTTTCTAATTTTATTTTGAAGTTGAGTTTTATTTTAAAGTATCGTACAAAACATTTGCAACTGGTTAATAAACAATGTGGTTAACAATATACATGTAGTTTAAATTATATGAATAGCTGCACATGCATTTCTTATGTTTAATAATAAAGAAAAAAGTATGTAATTTAAGAGATATCTATTGCAAAATAGTAGAAAACTAAAGGATCTGGATTTTCAACTGGAGAAAACAAATGCAACTGATATTTCAATAACCAAATATATGGTTTCTTACTATTTAATTGCAAAACCAATGCACATGGACAGGGTGTCCACAGGTCAGGGAAGTCAGGGGGGAAAAGTGGTCATGGAAGTCATGGAAATATCAGGGAAATTTGTGAGTGGTCAGGGAAATTTTCACAAATAAAAGCAAAATGTTATCCATGCACTCATTCTGCCAGCAGCTCCATCCCCAATCCTCTTCGGCTAGACTCGTAACAAAATTTAGTGTGTTGCCAAGCTTCTAATTACAATTGTTACTTTATTTTTAGATATGAAAAAAAAAATTGATATGCATTAACGGTTTAGTTTTGGTCAGGGAAAAGTCAAGGAAATTGAAAATGAAAATTTTGTGGCCACCCCGATGGAGGACATTAGTTGAATTCATCCGTGTCCTTTGGGATCTTTTTTCCAGGCTTTTCAAGAATACGTTTTTTGAAGCACAGATAACAGTGATTAACCTGAACAAGAGCTTTGTAGCTAAATAGTAAGAAACTGTATATGTATTTACATGTATTTTGTTATTGAAATCTCTGTTGCACTTGCATTGCCCAGTTAAAAATCTTATCTTGTAGTTTTTCTACTATTTTCTAATAAATATTTATTAAGTGCTCAGTTTTTTTAATATTATTAAATATCTTTTACAGAATGTATATGCAGATATCCGTATAGCTTTTTTATCGATTAATTCGCAAAAATATTTTTCTTCACAACTTGCTTATTTTTAGTAACCAGTTGCAAATGCTTTGCCATATAGCTTGATGGAATAAAAAAATGTACTAAAATTATTTGCTGGAAATTGAATTTTGATGTGACAGAACTGCGTTAATTCGTGCAGTGTTCCTATACGATATTAAATATTTGTATCATGGACT
>JAQGBX010002468.1:0-20338 GCA_034698745.1 Megaphyllum sjaelandicum | reverse complement strand
ATATGTTGACCACCTTCCTATGTTGACCATTTTGTTTCCGCCCTTGGGTGGTCAACTTACGGAGGTTCTACTGTAGTGTATACCGAACATTAGTGACTTTGAGATGCAATTTTTCCACGTGTACAAACAGTATACTACTATATCCATTAAAAGAACGTCTTTTGTCTTAAGGACATTGTTCAAGGGCTGCCTTTAAGAAGCAATGTTTTCAAAATGTATAAATCAAAAAGTACCTGTATAGATTTCCAAATTTGAAAAATGCGCTCGAGTACGTCGAGAACCTTTCGATAATTTGGCAATCCATACGTCGAAAAGTCCTTCATGGAAAAAATACAATATCTTGCTTTCAGTCATATTTTGTCTAATTTCACGATTTCATTCAGGTAAATGATCCATGTTTAAACTAAAACATTTGTTTAAAAAATTGTAAATAGGACGCAGGACAGAGCGGAACATTTTAATTGGATTAGCCTTAATAACTTAGGAGAGTATTTGAAAGCTGATCCGTGTCCATAAAAAGCTTTCGAGGAAATTGTATGACAAGCATCTTCAATTAATGTGAAGATGACGTGTTGGTCAGATGACATCGCCGCCCCCAAAAAAGTTTTGAAGGAGTCGTGATTTTGATGGATTTGAGCGCTGACTTCCACGCTTAAAAAATGAAAAGCCCTTAGTCGAGCTGACGGCCATTGATGTTCATCAGTCAAATATCGATTGAGGATGACACTGGGAGACATGTGGGGCAAAAGGGGACAGTTCTTATTCGTTGACCAAAATCCATCTTCGACAGGAAAGCATTTTTTTTTTCGATGTCTGATGGAGAGTTAAATTTCGATGGACGCAATCCCGATATTAAATGCAAAAAAGTATCGGATAACTTCCACTTTCACATCATTAAAACCTCACGGCGCTCGCCCGAAGAAAAACAGACAGTCAACTGTTGAGAAAGGCGAGATGGATGAAGGCCTCGTCTATCAAACTCATTTGGACATCTCTCCCTAGCTATCCCGCACCATCTCCATCCCCAATGATATATCCTGCATCTTTCAAAAGATGAAAAGCGGAAAATTTCATGCAAAAAGATATATGTTTGATGAGCAATTCCTGACGCAAAAAACCCTCGCTGATTGATGGATTTCACTTAAGGCTAAAGAAAAGCGCCCGCAATAGTGAAACTAACAGCGGAGCGAAACAAATAAAACACAATGGGAATATTTCAAATAAAAAGTATATACGGGAGCTAGGATGAGGGCCTTTTTGTTTTCAAGATGAAAATCACCGCAAACTTGGCTCATTTGCGCGCACGCACTAGCTTATCAATTTTCCAGCGCACATCAGCTGGCGAATATATATCCAGCTGAAGCATTGCCTTATCTGACAACAACAAAAACTTGGCGAGATTTAAATAAATTGCGCTTAAACTCGTCGTTTTCCACAGCTCCACAATACCCTTTAAAATTTTCATCATTGAGATGACAGTTTGATAGCGGCATAAGCTTTATCTTCAAATTTCCTTGATAAATGATAACTTCGAGATCCCTTAATCTTACGGATCAACAACTGCCATTGATGTTTGCAGATTCACAATGATAAATGATGATGGATACTCACACCTAGTAATGGTGGTCAGCGTCGAGCGATTGCATTTCTTCCTAAAATGGAAAACCACGCACGCCCAATTTTAAATCGACGAATAAGCGATTAACAATTGGATGCATCTGAAGATAATCTCGTCTTAGGTGTTTAGGCAACATGGTCAAACATGTCCTTATTTGAAAAATTGGACTTTAAAACCCCCCAACATCCGGTATTTGCGTTTCGGGTTGCATGATTAATTTTAAGTAAGTTCATACTTGTATGAGAAATATTAAAATTCACACTCAGCGAAACTTTGCGATTATAAGTTGTCTGGTTTTGACTCCAAAATATTATAACAACGGGATATGAAGTTTAGTTATTTGCCAATTTTTTTATCTTTAAGTTTTTTAGCTGTCTTTATTGAAAACAATATATTATTGATCATTTGGTGAATCAATAATTTGCAACCAAATTTAAATCTATCGTCTTCAAGACATTTCCTTAATTTTTTTTAAAAAAAATCATACTTTATGATAATATTTATTAACTTAAGCAATCTAATGCAAGTTGGATTAGGCATTTTTACAACAATTGATAATAAAATAATGTCATGCCTATTTAAATAAAAACTAATTAAAACTTTTCAATTGGATTTTTTTTCCTTTTTTTCTTACTTGCATTAATTGCATTGTTTTTTATCAGTTTATTATCGTTTGACAGTTTAACAACTGCGTATAGAACGCAATCTTTTTTATGAAAAAAACCCCTCTTGTTTCCAAGTTATTTTGAGAATGCTGAAAACTAGATTAAGGATTTAATGTTTTTCAGCACAATTTTGCACTAGGCAACAAAAACAACGGCAATACGTACGAAGCATCTACTGTATGTGTCCATAAACAATATGATGAATTTTATACAGGTCTGATCAATAGCTGAGACAAACTCATAGTTTAACTTTCATAAATATACAATCATCTAATCTATTTTATCTCCAATAAACCAACTGAAGTGCACTTCGCTTTCAAAATAGAAGATGGGAAGTCGTGGGAGTGGACATGTGAAAGGTTTATGCAACGTGTGCGAAAAACTTTCGCTCAGCCTGCGAACAATTCAAACGAGTCCCCGGAGAAAAATTGTTCGTATTTTGTGCAGTCGACCAATTTTACACAGAATCAAAAAACAGAGATACATTACGAATATGGCTGGAGGATGAAGCTAGCGCCAATTTCTACTCTTGTTGTGCAAATGCTCGTTTCCCCTCGATTCTCAACAACTTTTTGTTTATCACCAAGTTTCACCTCCAGTGAGCACCGAGGTACAATAAGAATGTGGAAGACAACGATGGACATTGTGGCCTAGGCAACACAGATAGGATAACAAGGAACTACGCAACCCACCCAGAAAAAAAATTTCAAAACAATCAAAGCTAATAAGAAAAAATGATAAGCAAAAAATAAACTGCATAATTGAAGAGCTGCTCGTGTACCGAAATGTTCTTCAATGCTGATGAAACCATACCGAAGTACAACTGTCAGACTTTTCCGGTGACTTGTCTGAAATCATCATGAAGAATAAGACGGAATATCCACTTTCATGAAGGCAAAACATGCTTAATCTTAAAAAAGTATGAGACGCAATGGCATGTAAATAACAATCCAGCTTCAAAAGTGGCACAACTCAAAAACGTTTTCATTCACTGCAATGCATAATAATATCATTTAGCAGAAATTATGACAAGTTATGTTTTGTCGGTTTTACTCATTTTGCCTGCACTGCAACCTTAAACCAGAAATTGAAATATTTTAATTATGTTACTTCTGAAGAAGTGATTCGATATACAGTCTAGTGCCAACCAAATGACTAGTCGAAACATGGTCTTTACTTTGGTATCATTATAAAACTACTATGTACAGTATGTATACCGGATTAAAGTTGTATGCTTATAAGTCAAAAATAATAATTAATACAATTTCCATATTCGTATAAATTGACAAACAAACAATATGCCTAACTATTGTGTATGATTGTAGCGATACAGTGTATAATTGGCCCATATAATTATCCAATATCTTATTTTGAACTAAAAATAAGAAACTAAGTCTGCGATAATATAGGGGGAAAAACCTCTTAAGTGGACAACCAATGCAATATATTCTTAAAATGTGCAGACATCCAAATCATGATGGTGCGCTGTGCTAAAAAGGAACATGGTGTCGTACTGTATACATGCTTCATTATTTGCAGGTTTGTACTGCCTTAGGCCGAAACACAACAAAACTTTTAAATTAAGAATGATAATTTTTTTACCACTAGCGCCAACCAGCGGGCAAACCATCGGTAATTTAAATGCATTACCAATATTTGCCCGCTGTTTGGCGCTAGTGGTAAAAAAAAGTAACATTCTTTCCTAGAAGTTTTGTTGTGTTCGTACCCTTACTTAGCATAAAAAAGTGAAAATTACAGCTAAGTCATTGTTCTTGACTAAATAAAAATGGTACAATTACCCAACCTACAGTGTACACGTAGATATCCATAATAAAAAGCTGAACATAATTAATCCTTATTTATAGAATGTACACTATACATGGGCTCGATATTAATAAAAAGCATGCACCTCCATTAACCTTCAATATCCGCGACATTTTTAATCTCCTGATATTAATTTTAATAAATACGATTAGTGCGCTCTCACTCGGCTGACATTTACTTTGAGTGTAATTATTAATTTTTTATATTTTTTTCTGTCTTTCTTTTTGAATAATAACTCGAGTAATTAGAGAGGCATTCCATTAAGCAACCTATAAATTATGTCATGAGCGTCCACTGGGGCAGGCTTATTATGCAAAATTTTGAGACAAAGACGAAGAGTAAGTATCTTAACCCCCCCAAAATTGCGGAAAAAAGGGAGCTCTAATCAATGCCTAGCTGGGTAATAGCGGCTCATAACTTTAGAAGAATTCGAAGCATTTCTTTGATAACTAAAAAAATAAAACTACAAAATAAACTGAACAAAAGTTAAATCGCAAATTAGTGCGCTCCAAAAGCTGCATGCGTTAAAATGTTAATTAAAAATCAATACACGATGGAAACGTTTCATACGCAGAAGGATTCATTAGTGAAGTGCTATTCGCTGTCTTCAATTCTTGTTGGTTTTAAACAAAATTCCGTTAAATTTAATCAATAAAGGTATCCTAATTAGCATACACTAGCTAGTTTGTGCTTCATAAACAATTTCAACACGGTATGCAAATCAGATATAAGGATTGCACCTACAATTGTATAATAGAAATCACGTAATTGACCATTTAAGATAATTTTTATTAAAGGATTATTTGTTATTCTTATTTTAAAATTATTATGGGAATGCGGTGCAGTGAAGTGTATTGCATTAGCATAATAATCAATACAACTTGCATTGTAAGTGCAGCTAGCTAATGTCCTTTGAGAAAATATCCTGTAGCAGTCGTGAAGTTTTTCAAAGTAAGATTGGGAAATAATATAGATCAACATGATTCCACGTGTGAAATATCGACACGTTAATCTATTTCAATTCAATTCAACTCAGTATCCTACAGTCAGATAATAAATGTCATATGGCAGGGGGATTGATGGGTAGGATGGATTGATTTTGTTTATAACTTCAGATAAAATTAAATTTTTATCTCCATAAACCAAAGTCAACATTAATCGCAAAAGAAAATCTGAAAATAATAAAATGTTGCGCCGAAAATAACCGTGATCTTTTGGCGTCGTAATGATGAATGAATGTGGCAAAAATGTTTTTATTTATGGAACTATAAATCTCAAGATTTATTGTAGAAATCTAGTGGTTAGAGGACAAAGTTATTCCAGAAAAGACGAAAGCGGTTGGGACATGGTCTGCTTGTAAAGGAGAATGATAAAAGAATGTTTTGAAACATTTGCTTGTTTGACACTATTTAAAAATCATAAATAACGACTGTTCTTCACAGCATAGAGGACTTTCAATATTAACGCAGAGTAAACACGAAATGTGTGAGCTATCTACAGTTGCTCTAGCAACCCAACCATATTTCCTTTCCAGTCCATGATGCCTAATCTCCTCCCTTATCAAAAGGCTCATCTGCCCAATAAGGCTTGTTTTCTTATCTACAAGATGTGAGCAGTATCGCACGATATACGAAGGCACCTGCCTAAGAGCCACTTCTTGCTGCCCGACAGTAGAAAACAATGTAATTATCTGGACTTTAGCCACATTTTGATGCCAGCATTTATATACAATGAAGTATCTAGCAGGCCTTAGGTGCTCACTTGGCCAGGAGCTATAGCAGTGATTGACCAAGAAACGGGCGTCATTTCCCTCATCCTCATAATCTGCAACGCCGAGAGACGATGGTAGATAAAAATAATGCAACAACTAACCTTTAACAGTTTCAGCTAGGTAACTATCCCCTTGCTGCTCTAAGAAAAGATCCATGCAACAATAGCGGCAAAGTTTCTGTTCTCATTCAACGAACCTGGCACCGAGTTTTTACTGCCAACGTCTATCATTGCAATCATACACTGATATGCAACATTATTATCCGTGAGCCAACACGTCGGTGCCATTGTTTTACTGGAGGATTGAAAATGGTCTTACGAAGTTGAAAAGATAGTATACACAAATACCATCTCAGCAACTTTCGGTGGCATGGATACAGAAATCACGTTGAAAGTTGCTAGCATGAGCAAATCAGAAGAAAACTTATTTGTTCTTTCATCGGTAATAACAATGGAAATATATTGAAGATGACTAGCGATTGATTGCACGATAAGAAATGGCCAATGATATTGACAACTTTAACTGTTATTAAAACAGCAATTGTAAGCACGTTTCTTGCCCGTGGAAAAAAGAATTGCAGAAATGTTTCTTTTGGGCAACCTTCAGCTGCATTTATGGCAAACATCGGATGAAAGATGCTGACACTGGATTTTCAATAACAAAGAACCTGCTTTTCTTTAAGACTTCTTATCATGCCTCGCATTGGGCGTCGATTGCCATTGGCTAGCGCCGTCTAGCATGGTAATAATATGCCATTCGATGGTGCTATTTTTGAAAAAAAGTACAAAAAAAACATTGTTTAGTTCCTCTTGCTGCCTATGTCCAATATACTAGTATATGCCTTTTTCCTGCTTTCTAATCGTATACGTGTCCATTTATTCGATAGACTGGTCAGCAATGTATTCCGAAATTTCTTTTTCATTCAATTCCGTGTATCGCGTTGTTCCGAAGCACAAGCATTTGCGCTATCTCGCAGTTTTAATTTCCAAATGGATTGCTCGGTATATATTTCACTTTTCTAGCTGTTTTTAAAGGAAACAATCTATAAATCCACGAAGAAAAACAAAAAAAACCTCTCAAGCTATAAGGTTACTTTCGAGCAAATTCTAGGAAGTAGAAGTTTAAGGTATAATTCTCCACTCGCATTAAACCGATGCAATTGGGAAGATTTACTGCTAATATATTCTGTCGATATATGAAAACGTATGGCTTTCGCCACCTCGCCTCAACCGACGTGCAATCAATTAAAAACGTTGCCCTTTGTGGAGTGTATCTTTGTTGCGGTGGTCATCAACCCATAGACGTGCTCAAAGCCACGCCACATGCATTTTCCTTCCGTTTTATGTATTGTTTGAGCATGGGGAAAAATGCACACGACGCTAGCACGCATTTCGTAATTACGTTGCTCGAGAGGTGTAAAATAATAGCAATTTCGATGTCATTATTGCAGGCCCAGAGTCTTATTATTTACATCGATAACCAGGAGAGCAACGTTTACTTTATTACATAACACGACACGAACGTGCTGCACCCCGAAGGAACAGTTTCACAGAATTCATTCGAACCTTGCACGCACAGTGGTGCAGAATTTCGCAGATGGTCTTCCCGAGTTGGACACGCTGAAATTGCGAATTTGAAAATGGGACGTCCGCAGATTAGGTCATAAACCGAGCTCGATCGAGTTCATTCTTAAGATAACTAGATTCATCGATGAGTCAAGTACTGCGAAGCAATGCATAAAAAAAAGATGGTTCCTTCGAGAATGGATCGGCATTAAGCACGAATTATAGAAAACTCCATTAGCGTGTAAGCAAGTTGTTGTCACGCAACACGTGTTATGCGAATATCAAATACTGTGCATGTTGATGTTACCAATTTGTTAACATAGGACTAAATTTGCACAATTCATTTGCAGTTGTCTTTATTCAGAGTTTGATTTCTGAAGGAAGAGCGCCGTACTAAATACGCAGGAGTTTAAAAATCAGGAGTACTCATGCAGTCAGTAGCATTTCGAATCAGACTTTGGCAGTCGTGAAGTCACGTGTGCAAATTCGACAGACTAATTTTGTTTTTTAAAAATCAACGTAGCTTATCGTGGTTTTTAAACCAATAATGCATTTCTTCTACACTCGTTACTTGACTACCAAAGATTCGTAATGCTGTTTGAGTCCCCTAATATAATGCTATCTTTGATCAAAATTTTAAGACAAAAATTTGGAAGATTGCCTTCGACATTATTTTTAGACGATTTAAACCTACATGTATTTCAAGGCCATTTTTATCGGCTTATAGTGCTATAGTTAACATACGTCAATGAAAAGTTCAGATATGAGACTGAACATTTGGCAAGATGTGTACATTTGAAATTGTTATGGCCGTTGGCACGATTTTATCACTTTCATTTTAAGGAAAATGTTTCAATTGAATTTACTTTTTTTACATAAGGAAAAATATATTTTTTCTATCCCAAATGCAAGAAGGGGAATTGCTATTACGAGTTCGTATCTATCGACTTGCAGAAGTTTATGTATGTTTATAGATGAGTTCAGTAAGTATGCTGTACAATAGCCGTATCGAAACTTTCAACTTTTTTGAAAGTGCTTTCTAGAAATGCAAAGAAGCCGCAATGATTCTCGATATGTTTGTTTGAAAATGGCAAGCATTATCATACTGGAAGTTTCGGAACAAGTATTGCTTTCAACTTAGAATGCTCGCATGTTTATGTAAACATTTCCAAACTATATCAGCATTTTATACACATTCTGGAGAAAAACTAGTACAGTGTAAAAGCAGCTCAACTAAAATTCTATACACTTGCATGTTGTTTTGAATACAAGTTTCCAAAGACAAAACCACTGAAACACAGTCTCCATGGAGCTTGCGCCTACGATCAATATGGAGCGTTTAAACGAGTACAACATTTGGGGCTTGGCTGGTCTGGCTTCCGCAAAAATGGCTAGGGTAGTGCACATAGGAAACTGATTAGATAAGTTGGTGTTGTGACAATAAGTCTTCGTCATCTGAGGAAAAAGGGTTCGTTGAGGCAGAAAAAGAAATTTCGCAGAGGGTGATATGGGGGGACCAAGTAACCACTAAATGACAAAATGAACTAAAAACACGTGGGAAAAAAACAACCACCAAACAAGAAAGCCCAAAGAGATACAGTCTTGGTTCTGCTAACGTATAATTTTGAAAAGATAGAAAACAAAGGAAACTCTGAAGCAAAATGATTGAAAAACTCAGACGGAATTGCCTTAATCCTCTTGCACTAACATTTACAATGAAGCAAGCCTAACTCGAACGTTGTCCTTTTATTCCCCCTCAATAGATTTTCTGCATCCTCTAGTCCCTGCTATATAATTTTCATCAGTTCCTAAAATCCGCAATCCAATCTTTCGCTTAATTAACTCCAAGTTAGGCTATAGTTAGAGGTAATAGGACCTTCAACGAAGCATTGATGATAGCCAATTAACTCGTCAAATGACATCAACTTATCGTCACTTCAGGTAAATTCTTTGTCACCAACTTAGAATCTGGTGAAAACATCAAATGTTATGGTACGTGCACGGTGAAGCTTGTTCCAGCTTCACCGTGCACGCACCAGCTTAGTGGTAACACTGCAAAACCACTACGCGACACTGGTTCGAAATCAGTTGGCAAGCGACTGGAATAAGTTTCACCGTGCACATACCATTACCCAACTTGCTTATGGTTGCAGTCGATTCGTGTTTTTAAGCACTGTTCATTTTGGAATACAACGTTTTTACGAACTACTGCACTGGTTCCAAAAAGTATCGCATAAATCGAATGTTTATTATGGCTTAGAATTAGGAACTAAAATTACGAACTTAATTTCCTAAAACAATGGGTATTCTTTTCACCATTTCTTTCTGGGAACGGTGAATTTTCCTAAAATGGTTGGATTTTTGGACTTTTTAAGACGCGGTTATCAACACTTGCATCACTTTGACTTAGATTTTCTAACGATGACCATAAAAAATGTTTGCGTTGTTAGTGATTTTTATTTGCATTTTTCCAGTTTTTTTATGCCAATCCCGTTTAGGAACTTCCTAATTTACGGACACTTTTGGTTCGTAATAGGTTCGTAAAAACGCGAGTCGACTGTAATACATTTGTAAACTGAAACCAATAATTCAATATTTGTTCTTAGCACGCGCAGCAGGGCGCCACCACCTTCGTGTTAGTTCATGTCAAAAGAGATAACCAATTTCACTCGCCAATTCGTCATTTTTTAGATAATGGATGGATTTCAAGCACATGGAAAGGAATGAAATACCATTCTCCAGGTTTATACGACTGGCCACAAAACGTTGCAAAGAAAATGGAAAAATCGAAAGAACTATTCACAAGTCTATACTTATGACATGATGTAATACCTTAAATAAGAAAATATTTCATATAACATTAATATAACGACTATACAAATAACTGAAAATACAAAATAATAATTAAACCCAATCAAGATGTAGGAATGTAGTCTCGTATGTTAATTTATGCACATGTATACACTGCCTTTATGTTACATTCACTAACTTATCTTTGACAAAATGTTTGAGTAATTTATCAGAAGAGTACTTTAACATTTCAATAGTGACCCAATTACAATGACAGATAAGCCATGCATGCCGATGTACAATACAATCAGCAAACTTTTAAATGGCCATTTGGAACTTTGTCAAACTGTGTTCATAAAACTAGCCTTCGAGTTGGCTTATTGCCTGAATATGATGCTCCCATATAAAAGTTTTCAATTTGCCCGAAACTATGTTATTATAAAGCACACGTGCTGCTGTCGATGACAACATTACACGGCTAATGCTCGAAAAAGGGCCATTTAGCATTAATGAAATTAGCATTGCATTTGCACATCTGAATAATATTTCAGTTCTAAAGATAGACAATATGCAAATGAGCAGAATTAATTCAACAGAATATTTAAACATGTTGCGGTGACTCAAAATGAGCTTAATGCAAATTTATTGAAATATCTCGATTACTCGAATACTACGAACTATGGAAAAATAAGTAACAGATTGTGCATTGTGAAACCTGTGTATTTGTAAAGAGAATCATGTAGTTGATAACGTATCAACTGACAAATACTATTCAAAATGCAAGAGAAAAATGTCAATATTATAACAAGATAAAGAATAATGGACTTTAAATAAGTGGAATACACCTCTGTTTAATAAAATCCCGTTGCAAACTTTCAAATCCTGATAATTTTACAACATGGTTTGTATTTGTGCGGGCATCAAAATGTTAAGCATGTGGATATCTGCATGATTAATTTAATATTTCTCATTTAGTATTGATATGGACATAATGCGTTCAAAGTTTTACCGGGAGTTGACTTCCTTGTTGCTTAGAAATCTTTAACTTGCTTTCCTTAAATCATGGTCCTTTCACAAATGTCAACGCTTAATGAGCTAGTTTGTAATATATGAACATCACACATGTAAGTCAAAGTAAATAAAAGTATACATGTGTTCTGAAGCATTGAAATTTATTAAAAACCTGAAACAAGCTTTGCAACACTCATAGTTTAGTTTTTTAACTTATTAAAATCAAGTCAAAGTTAAGATATCGTTATCACCCGTTAGTAGAATATTTATTAATGCTTAGGTTATATATCAACATTTGAAATACACTATTTGAACATTGCTTATTATTTTGTCCTCCTAGAAAACTGCCATTTATTTCAAATGCTTAGAGCTTGTATGAAATCACGAATATTAATTTGTGTTAATTTCATTTAATCCACACGCAGGTACTAAAGGCCGTCACACATAAGGCAATTTGTTGCCGAATTTCAGAAAAGTTTAGGCGTGTCCGAGAAGTCAAATGTAGATTTCTGAGCAATTTACTAACAATGGCTATTAAGAATCACACTTCCTAACTAAAAGTAAATTTGAAAAATTAGAACATTTGATTTCTCATAATTTTAAACCAATAAAACATGACTTTTTGAACATGTTTTTAATTTAAAAAAATATGGCAACAAATTGACTCGTGTGCGGGTTAACATAACATAAAAGATTCCAGCAACTTTCTTCCTAAACTTTAATCTCGAGGAAACAAATGCACGAATCACAAGACGTTCCATTACAGAAAGAACTAACTAAATCTACAAGGTCGTGGACGCAAAATAATTGAAGTATTAGTGTCTTGAATCAAAATAATTCGCTATTAAACTTCTTTGTGTTCATATGTTTTTAAGCATTCAAGAAATTGAAAAGAACTAATAAGCTAACGCTGGCATAAATAAATAATTAAAAAAAATATATATTTAAGGAAATCATATGACATTATGCCTGTCCAATTTTTCCTGACATTTCCAACGGTTTTTTATTTATAGAAATAATCTTATCGTTTAATATACCTGTACGTGTGCACACGCTTGTAGTAATGTGCTTGTTATAGTGGCATTCGACGAGCACATTCATCATTGTATAAATTGGGTAAACGTGCGCTTTTCCACAATAATTCAATAAAGTGCAATTGGAATAACCTCAAAGAAGTTGAACCGATTAAATATAAATGAACACACTCGAGCGAAAAAACAATACGAGAAGGAAAATACGTCTGCTTAGTTGTTGTCTGATAATAATTTAGTAATGAAAAATTCACCTGCGAGGAAAATTGATCCGATTAAAACGGGTGCTCACTTTCTTCCACTAGAAAAAAAAAATCATTTAAGGGGATGCTGAAGCTCCTCTCTAGTATAAATATTTGAAGCAAAGTGTGCACTTTCTCTAAATTGTGGAGAAAAAGAAACGTTCTTGGTTTTCTGTTTCTATGAAAGCTGTTTATCCATCATTCCGAGCAGTTAACACGCAGCGTGGAAATAGCAAAACCAGCGCCAATTGTGAAAGATTTTCTAATAATGACCGGATTCGAAGCACGTATTTATTGCAACACTTCTGTGAAATACAGTCCAACCTCTTCAAGACGAACTCGAAAGAACGTCAAATTCGTTCGCTTAAACAGAAGTTCTCATATATAAGCAGTAGTTAGAAACAACATGATTTCGACAACAAAACCTAAACGTTAAAAAACTCAAAATGTACTTTTTAACTGCATTGTTTTATTACACAACCTCTAGAAGTACACACCTATTGCAGTTTACAAAATATAATTTATTATCGAGGATCTTTTACTGCCTCTTTGGCGACATTCTGAAAAGTATTGGATTTGTTTTAACGAAATGTAACCTGAATGCTTTTGTATCTCCAAAATTTGTTTATCGTAACAAAAAAAAAGTTGTATTACACGAGTTCGACTTAAACGAAGAATTTAACTTATTCTAAAATGCCTTAAGCACGGAGATAGAAACTTAGTTCGTACTACAAAGGAATCAAACATTTATATTAAGCGAGTTCGTCTTAACGAGTTTGATTGTACACTATATGCCAAATCACGAATTTGATTATCCGTGTCATATGTGAATATGAATAATTAACAGTATATTAATTATCAGAATATGCCAAAGAAAAATATTAGGAAATAAATGTGGGTGAAACAATATTTCCATAAAGATTATCTTGCACAGTTCGATGTATGGTTTTCTTAGTTAAAGAACATTACATTGAGACCGTTGAATCTCCGATAGTAATCATTTACCGTATAATTATATTCATGTTTAATTTCTAGATAATACATGTATAGCTGCTTTTTCAGTTGCAGGGTATATTTTATATGGGGGTTGACTATACATATACATGTATATAATTAGTGGCATGCAGACCAACATTAGGGAGAAAGATTTACCAAGAAATGCCCAAGAAAAGAGACTTGACTCGAAATCGCTTTGTAAAGCATCGCAGCAATGAAACAGATGTCGCGACAAGTTAGGAATATAAATTGAAATTATTGATGGATTTCAAATGTGCTTATGTAAATTGCATCTCAAATGCAACATGTCATTTAAATGTGGAATTACAAATGAATGAAGCTGAAAAAATATTAGCAGAAAAATGAATTTGCATTGATTCTTCCAACAGGCAATAACACAAATCAATTGCTAAGGCTGACTAATGTCGACATTTCTGAAAATGTGGTACATTTCAAATTTTGTTTCGAAAAACGAAGTTGAAAGTTGGAGAATTTATGCCGCCGTTTCCTGCCAACAATCCATATATTAATGAAAAAGAAAATTAGAGTCTGCACTTGGAAATTCTCGTAATATGCTGTGCAGTATGTTCTGTTCGCTTTAGATTAAAAAAGATTGATTGTATACATTTGCGTAATTTTGACGTACAGCTCCTAAAAAAATGCATTTAACAAATTAATAAAATTGATTAACGTTACCTTTTATCGGTATATTTTGGGTTTTCGTTTTAAATTCATGAAGCAACTAGTTATGTAAACATGCTCCATCAAGTGGTTGGTGACTTTACATAATAACAAGCCTATATATCTAAACACGTCCAATATAAAAACTTACTTCTGAATAAAATGCACGCAACATGGAAAAGAATTTTTTTATTGTATTTTTGAAATAAGTTTTGAAATTATTTATACTTATTTTACTCCACGTTAATTTTTTCCAACATTTCCCCTCCAAACAGAATTTGAATGCGCCTTACCGGTAAACTTATATTTTAGTAGTACGTTTGAACACAATTCAGAACAGGTTTATTTACAAATTCAACAATGCATATAACGGCATCTTCTTTAGTACCCGTAAATTACACGCATATGAAATAACCTTAAATGCTGATAAGTGATGCATTACTGATTATAGCCATAACATTTAAGCTAGGAAAAGGGAGTGAAACGACATATCGATATCATTCTATTTTAACTATATATCCCCATAATTCTTTGATTGTAAATCCGCCTGACTTCACAATCAGTGGCAAGAACATGCCCATAAAGCTATCATATCATCATTGATTTATAAATTCCAAAAAAAAAATATATAGGCTTGCATTTTTTCCATCAGAATACGAAACAGTTATCATAGTGTAATCCCGTACAGCATGCATAAATTTAAATTTCTTTATTACATGCTTGAATGACATCGCTGATTCCACATTTTCAGCAATACATTTTTCATTTCGCAAATATCGCTATTAAAGTTGCATTTCATGTGGGAATAGTATTAAAATACTACCTTTTTCATTCAAAGCCAACACAAACTCGGGATTAAAGACAAAAATATGGAATTTCAATTGCAACGGGCCTAATATATTTTTAAGATATTCAAACAAACACAAAAGAAATACCCCGAGGCATGGATTTGAGTGTATTTGAATGAGAAATCTTATTAAATTTGCATCATGGCAGAAAAGCCAGTCATCTACAATGTAGTGGGTTCGGTAGTCAAAATGCAAAAGAAAAGATAATATAATGGTTTCCTGATCCGCTTTACACATAGTTAGCCGTAAAAAAAAGCCAGTTAAAACGAGCCGATGTTATCCCAAGGAACACTACATGA
The DNA here is from genome assembly GCA_034698745.1 of Megaphyllum sjaelandicum. Taxonomy (NCBI): domain Eukaryota; kingdom Metazoa; phylum Arthropoda; class Diplopoda; order Julida; family Julidae; genus Megaphyllum; species Megaphyllum sjaelandicum. Next base: position 4,997 of record JAQGBX010002468.1, on the reverse strand, counting down.
ATTTACCACGATCGAGAGATCTAAAGTGCAAACAAATTACATTATCTCTGAGATTTCACGTTAATGCATGTTTTTTTGAGATTTGACGATAGTGATTTGAAAAATGCTTGTCAGAAAATTAATATTCGACTAAACTGGATAAGCGTATTGCTAAAACGTTGCGACAACATTTCATTTTTTATTATACAGTTGTACATGTATTTTAGTTCGCAGCCTGTAAACTGACCATGGTAAGTGATGAGTGATCACAAGTGATCGCAAAGTGCGTGAGTAGTTTGTACTAAAGAAACGTTTTGCTATATTATGGCTCAAATGGAATACATGTACGAGTTACATGTACAGATTTCTGGAAAAGTATTTATTATAAACTGCAAATACTACAAAGATCCTGCGTTAGGTGGTGTTGTTTTCAGAAGTCTATTTCGGCTGTTATGAATTTTATAGAATTCGCAAAAGACGTAAAAAATCGTAAAACGTACAAATTAAAAAAGTCATGATTTTGTGGTTGTACATTAGTAGGACGGCATTAACACGCCAACTGCCAACTTTTAACTTCAATTTTTGAAAGAATATTTGAAATGTACCACATTTAATTTTTGAAACGTCGACAATAGTCAGCCTTGGCAGTCTCATTTTGTACTAGGCCTACATGTATTTAAAAAAAAATTAAAAAAAAAATGTGTTATAACAAAGCCTAATCAAAAATGTACACATTTCTTGAAAACATTTCATGCTTTAGGGTACATTTACGTTGAAACTTATTCCAGACGCTTACCACTAAGCGACACTTGTTGCATGGCACGCGACTGGAATAAGCTTCAACGTGAATGTACCCTTATACGTATTGGAGAAGTGGTTAAGTGGGGGAAAAAATGAGCAAACTCTTGTTAGAACCATGTTAAGTGCATTTATACACTGTATCCGTCCTGACTTTAATTTGTCCCAAAATGCTCGGTCTTTTCGACCGTCCTTTTCTTCGTAGTCTCAGCAAGGCTCGTAAAAAATGCGGAAACGTCTTAGAGGAACGTACCAGAGACGACGTCTTCCTTAAGTTGAAATAAGCTGCCAAAATAGACGTACGTGGCTTTGGAAAGTAATCCTTCCTCGGCGATGCTCCTACTTAACTATGCACTCAGCGCGATAACAATCGCCTTTAAATGTCCCCATTCATAAGACAATATTTATCCCAGTGTCAAAAAGAAAGCCCCGATTTTACTTGGCCCTTTTTAAGCTACCCCTCATGAATATGCATCGCATCTACACCGTTTGGCACAAACTGAATTCCAAGCGGAGTTTAAATCCTTCTGTGAGGAAAAAAAGGAAACCCATGCCACCTGAATATGCAATACATGTTCTGCCAACTTCCTATCTTGGGCATCTATTCAAGTGTGCTGGGTCTCGTCAACCCGATCATATCACGAGTGTACCGCACCCACATAGCGAGCGAAATCCCAGAGTAATCAGCATTATAGCATTTACTTTCCACCGATTAAACATTCTTGGAAATCATGCTAATTTGTGCGATATCAAAAGTCGGTTCTGGTTCCGAGATAAAAGTGAACGTCGCGTCGAGCGCATTGGCCAATCTCAACGAAGCATCGTATACTGTAGTAAAGGATTTCCAAAATTTTGCGAAGCTGTTCATTACCTAATACAAGTATTCGTGGAAGTATTGCTACCCCATAAAAATGTTATGATTGGAAAGTATGAGAAATATGTAATTGATGGGGATTGTCCCCTTATTTCGAGGAAAAGCGCTGAGTTTATACTGATGTACGGCAAATCCAGGCTTCGAGGGCAGTCTGAAGAAGTTGCAAAGCGACCTGTATAATAAAGTTGGCGTCCTCGATAATATTATTTAAGCAAAATAAATGCATTTAGATTTAACAGACAACTTTTCATTTGAAAAATGTATTTTGAAGCGCATTTTGCAATTTCAAAATGAATTTTGCAATATGCCAAAACATCAAAATTCAATAGAGATGCACTGGAAATTCTTTTCAGTGAGGGATTATACTGTACGTGTACAAATATCATGACGTGACCATTCAATAACAAAATGGACCTCAAAATAAGGCTCGACTTGCACGATAGATAAAAACAGGGAGTTACGCATGAGATATATTTTGTCATTTGGACCTCGATCTAAACTTTGTGATATGCAGTACGGCAATATTTTTCCATATGCGAGTCAATTCAGTTCAGCCATTATCCAAAGGGCCTCATCACCGTGCAGCCAATCTTTTGTTGTTAAATGTCAGCATATCATCCGTTTAGTTCAACAAAAATTATTTTTCTTACGGAACCGTGGACCTTCCAATGCTTGCTTCAGCGCTTCTCGGATTTTGGACAATGCTTCCAGATAGTGGAAGTTATTGATAAGGGTTATTTATTATACATGTATTATAGCTCCACTTATACAGAATAATAGCGTAGTCTGACAGCATATGGTGCTCAATTCCAAGATCCCATTATTAAACTAAATATCTGTCATCATATGTTGCTAAAATCCCAGTTTCCAGAATCATAAACGTCAAGTTTTCCTGGTAGAATAACTGTATATTCATCCATCTTTGGTCTTGAAAAATAAACCAGCGCTAACAATAGTTGTAAAGCAGTTTAAAATTTTACACAGTATATATACTGAACGTACTGTATATGTATACATGCATATTGCTTCCATTAACCAGCAACTCACAATGAATTCATTTCATCAATAATTTCATTGTAACTTTCATGCTCGTGGCAATTATGGCATGTAATTTCCGTCTTTATTTAATTTCTACACACAAGACAGTAACAGAATAGTCTAGATTCGTATGCTTATAACTTCATTTGTATGCACATTCGGCAACATAGTGGCTTTGAGTGTCTCGTATTGAGAGGTTCGACTCTTTTCCGTGAAAAAATTTTTTTTTTCGTATGCAAAGCGTGCATTTAGCAGGCTCAAGCTTAATTCCCATTATGATCAACTTAAGAGATGGTGTTATTGCATACTACAGAATTCGCCTGAATTGCAATGCTTAGGCAACTTAAGCTTCACTCATACAGGCCAACTTTCAATAATATGTATTGTTTGCTCGCCACACCAGCTAAGCCCCTTTGTACCAGTCGATGAATAACAATGCTCGAAAGACTCATTGAGTTAAAGCCAGATTAAAACCAGATCCCTGTATTTTGCAGAGGTTTATTGAATATCGACATGTTCAAACTCCTGCATGCGTACACGACTAAGCAGATGAAGACGGGAGTGAAGTTTATACGAGGCGCTTTTTGGAAAACGTGACATTTTACCACAATAGCGCCAATACGTTGCTAATCGAAAATAACGCCAACAAGTTAGCAAAGACACAAAAGGTGCAAGATGCAACCAATCCAGAACCTCATCTATTTTCATGGAAATTAAGACCAATTAATTAGTGTGCGAATAAAGAGACTTAAGTTTAAGCCTCTGATAAATAGGTTGGTGCAACCGGCCATGAGTGTTTAAAAACATTATCCGTAATGATTTCCAACCAGGATTAACGGTTATCGAGTATAATGGAGGAATGCACATTTCACTTAATAAAAAGAGGGGAATCGACATATTTACAGAATTCAAATAATCAATTTTAAATTATTAGAACTCTGTCTGAAACTTTTTCTTCATGTTTTCAAATATTTTTCATTTCTTTTCTCAGATTTAATGGAAAGATAATAAACAACATAGCTTGCTCAACAAAGTTTTTCAAGTTTCACGTTGCTGGTTTTTGTAACCTTGATATCACTCGTGTTTTAAATGTATTTCCACAGCAAAACAAATCGATCGTTCCTGGAAACGCACTAATTTATTAAGAACCAGCAATGCTCTTTTCATTATTATTAAAAAAAAAAAAAACTTGCAGAAAATGCCATTTCTAACAGCAGACTGTACGTTGCATAGAATGAAATGTACTGTTCATTCTACAATAGTGTAATAGTAGTACGCGTACCTTATTTCGTGCCGAATTTTCTTTAAATTAAAGCTTATTGTAATTTGCGGTCTGATTTAAACTTTCCATAACCAATTCCCTTCGACGCTGAATTCGATAAATTGCCAAAAATACTGCCCCCACTGTAAATTACCTAGGGGAAAAAAATCCTAGTTTCTTTATGCTAAACTGTACAGTTCATTACTATGCGCAATTCATAGCTTAACCTGTCGGGAGTCATTCGGAGTTGAATTTGCAGAAAAGACAAGCGTGCTTCAAGCGTTGAAGCTCAACGCATCGCCCCCTTTCGGATTGCACACAAATTACACATCAACGGATCTATAAAAGACAATTCTGAAAAGGTTTGACGGTGGAATCAGACGGGATTACGTGACCAGATCCGCAGACTTTACAAAAGACGTCCATTTCGAACGAAACTACGCTATTACATTATTGCGAAACGTTTAGTTTTTACTTTTAGAAAGATAGAGGTATGTTTGGGGGGGTGGAGGAGAAAAGCTCTCCGCATGCATTGGTGAAAAAAAAAGCATCGACAGACGTCAGCTGCCGCTGAATCCCGATGTTAAGACGCTCTAAATGCGACTCACAGCCAAGAGTTTTAGAAATAAAAAGACGAACGTTGCCGACATACCAGAATTATGGGACATGACTTAGACCGCAGCGCATCGAAAGCGAACACACTTTATTGGGCAATAAAATGTTTATAAACAAGGAGTCTAAACTCGCCCGCAGCGCCATCTACTGACTCGCACAAAATAATACCAGATGCACAACCTCGTATAGCTGCCGTTAAACTTTCAGTTCAGTTATAAACCGAGTCGTTAAACTTGGTTACAGCACTAAAAAAACTAACACGGATTGCAGATGACGGACAACAGTCCATTAACTTGCCGTCTTTCGCGCAAAGACGATTAATTGTAATCTATATATATAAAATAGAAAACGACGCCATTTTTTTTGGACGCTAGCCAATCCTGTTGCGTGACTGGCAGAACTTGTCGTCGTGAGCTTTGCAAGCTAGCCAAT
>JAQGBX010002467.1:0-20339 GCA_034698745.1 Megaphyllum sjaelandicum | reverse complement strand
AGGAAGACGGTCATGGACGATTTAATATAGGAACTATCTCAGCATTCGCCTGGAGAAATTGTGGAAAACCATGAAAAACCACAATCGAAGATAGCCGACCCAGGAATCGAACCTGAGAGTTGAATTGAATCGAAGCTCAACAACGAAATTTGATATGTAACTTAAATATTGAAGAACGTTTTAAAACATGCAATGTTTACAAAGTACCTCCATACTTTCGCCATTTCTTTACGGATACATTTACTCGACCAATGAGATAGGTCGTCGCACATCTGAGTGCTATGCACGGCGCATTAACCAGTTTATACCAAGTACAACGCATTTCATCGCTCAAACCAATGACATTTGAAAGTGCACATCGCATTGTCCTGAAATGAATCCCTTTCTTGCACCAATCGATGATGTTGGATGATAAAGATGTGCATTGCTCCGCAAAAATCAAAATACTCTACAATGTTCCAAATTGTATAGCAAAGAATCGCATAGATGCATAGCAAAGATGCATACTGTACAAATACTATTAAAATATTTTCATATACACGTCGTTAAAACAACGTATAAAGCTGCGTTTCAACCTTTTTTTCCATTTTAAAAGTATCTCTTGCATGGTTTGCTTAATTGTCAAGATAACAATTATTTCTAAACAACATCGTATCGGTGACATTCCCCATTCGGAAATGATTTTTGTAAACTTGGAAGTTTTACGAAGTATTTCTGCATGTCTGCCATGGGGTTGGCAAATTATACATAAAAATGGAAATTTCTCTTCTGGTGCACGCATTTTTGACCCTTCGTCACTTAAGTGATGAACCCATGGGCAAAACTAGCCACATATGACAGCAATACAGAACAAGGCACGAATGATAAGAAATTTATGGAAAGTAATGCCAGACTCGATAAGTTAAAGGGACACGCTCTGCATATGTCATGGCAGCACGGATCCATCCAAATCGCTTTTTCCAGACACTTATGACCGGCCCCCTCCAGCGCCGCCAAGAAGGCGGCGCTTCCTTCCTTCCCCGTATGCGTTTTCCAGTGTCCATGCACGGCCCAACATCCAAGCAGGGGTTATCGATTCTCCAGCCTTCGGCAAAAGATTGTCAATGTCTCCATCGCCGGAATATCAACATTCATGGCCATCTCCCCAGAGATGGCATACGGGGGCCCTGAGTGATGCAATTTTCCGCTCCCTTTTATTGATACGTAAATCGTCACCGCGATAAATTTCCCGCCCTTAATCTATGTACAAAGATGGAGAGAAAAGGAGACATAAAAGCATAGAGAAGAAAAATGGCCCGGGCGCATTTTAATGGGGTCGCGCGTGTCTCCCAAGATGAGCAATTCTGTAAACATTTTGTGGGAGAGGAAAGGAAATGACGAAATCCCCCCCCCAAACGCTCGCAAATTCCGGTCACACGTGGACAGGCAGTTAAGGCCAAACTACATTATGCCAAGATGTCAGAAGTTGCTAAGGAAAAGCCATTCTGGGGATGGCAAAACAAGATTAAAAAGCTGGCCAGTGGTGGTGGTGGTCAAGACAGGCGGAGGCGGGGACGACCTGGACGCAGTCTCAGCCCGAGACTTGGGGCGCTGCAGACCTATGAATTAAAAATGGATTGCGCTCCACAAATCGGCCATCTTGGCATGAAAAGTGCCGCAGCGACGTTGCCTTAATTGCATCAAATTACAGCAAATGCCACTTCTAAGAGACGCCGAACACGAGACTCTGATCGAATTGGGGAGTCAATTTTTGGGTATAGGGCGACGGCAGCCAGCAGCTATAGGAGCGTCATTTCTTCTGCAGTTGATCAGAAAACTAACATGTACAACGAGATCACATTGTTCGATACAGGCGCTGCTATCATGTTAGGATATTACTACGTTCTGTTAAATGATCCTTTGCTTGGTCAACGACTTATTTCAGAAGAAGAGTTAATGCACTAAGGGGACTCGGCCCCTTCTGGCATAGTTTACTGTATAGCATCTTTGTTAGTGGAGTGGGTTATTGAATGTGGGATTGTAGCTGCTGGTGCTGTTTGCCATATAATGTAGCCATTATGTGTATAGCAGCCACATACAAAGGCTCCTGGATATTACCGAGGAATGATCTACGATGAAGGGATGGTTAACGTTTTGGACGAAAATTCTGGATAATGCGAAAGGCTAGTGGAGGCAGCCATCTCGATTAATAAACATGAAACGCTACGACAAACTTACCTTGGTAACGTACTGAATTGTTTTTTGTGTACTCGAGTCAACTAACCAAACTAGTTCTCAACCAGATACTGTAATTACCACTTTCCCAGCCATTTTTCCAGATCAACAACCCTTGGCTACAGTTTGTAATAGTTGTTAAGGCCCTTATTACGATACATGTGCAGTCGTAGTCCACCCTCAGAGACGTATATGCCACATTCAGATAAGGCCATATCTATGCGCTGTTTGTTAAACGGTTGAAATTGATTTGGACATTAGTGTAAATCTTGCATTAGGTCTAGACATTGTCTATATAGAGCTCTCTTTTTTGCTATCTAAACATGGCCACTACAAATTGGTGTCTAGACATTTAGACATGCTTCCAATTGATTTAGACATTAGTCTAATGTGTTCGATTGGTTAAACGGTGTGTCAAGACGCCAAGTTTCCACGCACTTCTGAATGCGTTGTTGTAATTGCATGGTAATGTCCCGTTGAGTCGGTCTTTCGCCAACATTTTTAATATAAATGTTTATGCAAACTATGCCAAATCACACCAGCATTTGGCAGGAAGCCATTTAAAACACGGTTCATCACACCCCGTTATGGGCAGTGCGTTCATACAAGTGTTCTTGGACAAGTTACAAATATAAACAATAACAGCATCAACAAAGCAACACCAACAACAGCGCTGACGTCCGTAAGGAAGCCAAGTATAAACATATGGACAAAAGTTATATCTATAAAGCAGTACCAGCAACGTGGCCTGCCAAATAAAACTACACCTAAAGCAATAGGCTACTTACAGCGACATCTATAATGCAATCGCCACAATACTATTGCCAAGTACATGTATATAACCACGTGATCATCGACAAACTGAGAAATTGTCTTTTGGGCCTTCATTTCGCTAAATGTTTTGAGTTTCTGAAAGAAAAATTTGTCTTCAGAGTTGAAATAGCTAGCGTTCCAATGAATCGCAACAGAATAGCAATACCGAGTCGCTGGAGCAAACACGGAACTTCAAAACCAGCCTTCTTCTAGAAGAGCCTTAGGAACAACGCGCAGGAAACCAAAATAAGATTCTTAAAACTGAAAGACATGAAACCCGGCTCTGATCCCGAGCGAATAAATCTTGCCATTAGGATTCAGCAAATATTTTTCCACAAGCCCGCCTTAAGACTCGGACTCGAGTCCCTTAAAGTTCCTCACTACTCTACTCTAGATGTTTACTGAGGAGCCTATGCAAATGCGCTGCCATCACTTTTATCAATATTATTTCAATAAAATGCTACTCCAGTGAGCGCACTATACCCTCCATTCACTATATACAGCTTTGAAATACATTTGCCAAACAAAACATATTGAAGCGGATCGAATTCCATTCTCCAAAGCTTATACGCACGAGAAACCCATTTTCGAGCATTCAGAAAGGCCCTGTTTGGCGTTTGCATATCTTGTCATCAAACTCTACCATCCAGTTCGGTCATTTTGAGGCCCACGATGCCTAGGTCTGTCCGCCAGGCAGGCACCGGAACCTTTTATTTTTCCCCAACATTGCCAGATTTTATTTTCGAATAATTTATTACATCTCATTGTCATATTATTTCTATTACGGTGTTCTGATTCTTTAGGTTAAACATTCAAATTTTAACCAATACTGTGTACCAGAAAATCACAAAATGATAATAAAACACGCAAACTCATATGCTAATGGCCTTTCGGTCGCTTATAAAATTTAAACTTGCTTTCCTTGACCACAAGGGGTTCAAGACAAATATTTCGAACTGCAAAATCTATCATGGTAGTGGTTGTGACATATTGGCCGCTCGTGCAGCCATTTCAAAACCATTTATGGAATGCACCTTTAAAGACGGTCATTTTAAGACCCATGAAGACTGGGTTACGTTAAAAAACGAGCGCATGAGACGCACTTCCGGTCCCACCGGAAGTCCAGTTTTTTTGCTTCTCTAAACGTTTCTGTGGGGGCCAAAGGGTGCGAGGCGTGAATTATGGACGAAAATAGAGCTTCCAGGGGGCGTCCGCATCGCCAAAACGTGTTCCAAGCGCATTAAATCTCGTTCTGCACACGCAACGCGCGGCCACTAACACCGAGAATTAATGGCACTCTCGCAAATCCCGCCATATCATTAATTTTCGCAGTTTCCTTCCCCAACTCCTTGACTCCCCCCAGTCCTCGCCGGCTTACAGTCTGATAATTTGTTAAACACCAGTATCACCTTCCCGATACATATCCCCCGCAATTATATTCATAACAATTAATGAAACTGGATTCGCGCGCCGCGTCTAATTGCGCCGCCGGGAATTTTCGCGGAACGAGATTTGCAAAAGCGGCGCAAATGCATAAAAGACGCGCTAATAATAAGCATTTTCTGCGATATTGAAAACGCGGAGCATTGGCGAGGAGCTCCGAATTCCGATCCGCAATGCAGATTTCCTTTTTTCTCAGGGATCGGAAAATCAATTTCGTGTCACCTGCACGCTGGGCATCAGGATTTGGTCGGCTTCACCTTCAACCCGCTGGGATGCGGGATTAGAGAATGATTCGGAAACTACTTGAGATAGACCCGGAAATAAAGCGAGAAGCTCTTTACTTATGCATTGCAGGTTTGCAACGCCTGCGCCTTTTATTTTATTGATCTGAATTTGACCATCTTTCCGAACATTCAAAGAAGTTTCTATATATGGAGGGCAAAAAATGGACCTGGTTTACTCTATACGTACAGCTCTTGCTCAAGTAGTTTTCAAAGTTTGCATCAAAACTACAATATTATTGATGAGATTCCAAGTTATCAACAGAACTGCACCAAGCAGTGGTATATGCAACATACGTTTCTCACATGGTTTGCTCAGACCGAGACTATAGATACAGTATATGCAAAGAAAGGGCAAGCTTACGATCTGGACTATCTCAAGTGGTTATTTATGCAATCAAAATTTACGAGTTTACAATGCTTGATTCTATTCAACTCAAAACAAGCTTTTTCATGCCTATACATCTTCATTTTGCTCGAGCAGTTTTCTTAATTTTCCACGTACATGTACATACAGTAGGTAATTTAAGTTGATAAATAGTTTCCGATTCGAACAAACGTGAAAAGGAAAGTACTTTCCTGAAGAAGAAAAAATCCTACATGATTTCCTCTATTTTCCTATTCGCAAAAGAGCAAACAACTATGATCTACGCAGCTTAACAATGCCTATATACAAAACGACACGTTTTAGGATACGTCACGACTTTATCCCAGGCAGTTTTCGTTCAACGACCTTCTCGCATTCCAATCGATAGATGGTGATGCAAACTACTTAAATTTCCAACAACAAAGTTCAATTAAGTTTGACAAATTGGCCATAATCTTTCACGCCCAAGTGTGAGGTGACAAAAACGCTCTTAAAAACGTGTCAGTTTGTTGTTCTTCAAAAACCGGATCCAATTAACAACGGCCAAAGAGCGAAACATGGCGGCGCTGACCAGCGCAAAAAAGTCGTTTATGAATGGCTCACGATGCTTTCATCAATTTACGTCCGAGGCCCGTCCATTAATTACGCATTGTTTTCATGTCTTCACATAACGAGGCCGCAAATTGGTCGGAATTAGGTAGCCGCTCTCGAATGTGCGCCATTAATCTTGCGGGAAAACGCGAGGAAATTGGGAATTTTTTAAAATATGAAAAATGGACCACGAACACAAAATTAATGGTCAGCAGCTGGCGACCTGACAATCGGTTCCCGTTGTTTTGTCGAGGTGGTCAAAACCTACGGATTTTATCCGCGGGTAGGCGCCACGTTAGCACCAACCAACCTTTATAAAAATTAATATTTCAGCAAAAGCCGCTTAATTCGATCGGCTATTGTATTCGGTCAAAACAGCTATTACTGTAGAAGATGCATACTGAATTAAATAAGAACGAATGCACCCTTCGAAATTATTAGGGACATTTTCGCTCGTTGGTGGCCAAACGGAAGTCAACCCAAACGATCGAGCTATAGTGCCCAAAAAAACTTCGACGAACCGCCACAGATGGCAGGACAAAAACGAAAATCCCAACCAGCTATAGAATGCGGCTCAACGGGGCATGGCGCGAGAAAAAAACAACCAACGATAACAAGAAGATGGCAAGTCCAAAAAGGCCACGCTTCCAGAAACTCGTTTAACCAAAATGGCCGCAACAATTGGCATTGTTCAGGTGGCCGAGCGGATGCTTTTTTTCTGGGTTTAATTCAGAGGACCTCCCAACTCGTTCGTGTTTCTCTGGCCAAATATATGTTTTTCACGGTTTAATTTGGCCTTTTTTTGCGGAGAAGATGGGGGGAGATGAGTAGCTAGGCCTAACCAGAGAAATCCGTGACTTTAATCCAAAGACTCGATTCGCAGGTATAAGAATCGCAGCGTAGAGAACGTGGGATAACCTGTTAAATGGAGGGATTTTCCCCTCGGGCCGCGTTTTAACGAGTTCCAATTAGGCTTACGGCTCCTCAAAAACGAGTTCAAAGGAATTTCCCGAATTCCCAAAATGGCGCCTTAAACTGCAACGGGCACAGATTTACCTTAATGAGAATTGATTAAACCAGGCCGGGAGGCGAGGGGTAAAACGGGTTGTTTGGATCTCGTACCTTAAAAATGGGCGCTGGCAATGAAGGCATGCCGCTAGCCAACGAAACCTTATGGGCATGCTACGGAATACAACATGTAAATTACATGTTTTTGTACAAGATTATACGTTTAGATGGGTTTATTTCTTGCAAAGTTTTCAAAGCTAAGTTTATTGAAAACTGCATTGCAAGTGGTGTTTAGCTCATTGTCCTGGTCGAAAGAGATACCCCCAAATTATAATCTTTATAAAATTGGCCATATTCAAACTATACTTTAACATGGTGGACACGAATATACTGTGTATATGTCAAGCTTGCGAAACATGCTTAGCGCCCTTTTACAGGAATATATTATACTGTACGTTGTCAAGATTAAATTAGAGAAACGTATGTAACTATAAGGGTAAGTCTGGAAGAAAAATATATTCATGAGAGAAATGAGAATGCCATCAACGTAACCGCATTTCCGCAAGTTCTTAAAGATTAGATTTGGATAAACATTTAATGAATATGGAAATGAGTCACTTCAAAATCGTATGCATGCAATACACGTTTAAAACAAAATGTTTCTAACATATCATTCTTTCGGCAGACATGCAAATGTGTTGAAACGAGGGAAAGTGCTTTCGATTATTAAATACCATAACCTAAACGCAGACCTATATGACGTCATCATTTTTAATTTTGGGATACTGTGCAAATCTACGCAGGACATTTGAGAATTGCTCCAGGACCAGATAGGATGTCTCTAACGGCAGAAGCTATAAAACGCGTATGTATATTAACTCTCGATTTGTGGAAGGGTGACTCATTCTGTCATTAAGTCGTTAGTCAAGCAACAGAGTTTATGCATTCCTAAATATGACCGCCTATAGCATAGGGTGAATAAATCTCGATGCATAAACTAAGCATTTCCTAGTCCTGACGTTATTCCTTATCAATCGCAATGCACAAATAAGAATGGACCTGCTATCTTTCTCCATTTGGTTGTCAAGATACAGCGCCGCTAGGGGCCGATGGAAATGCGAAGCCATAAGCAGAAGCGCCACCGCGCATTACTCAACCAGTGATTCGCCATTACCATATCGTCTTAAATCACTTTTAATTGCTCGAAAGCAGCAATGACGCTGCAGTGAATGGCTTCCAATAACGAGCCTTTTTGGACTCGGGCAAGATGACAATATGCAGCAAGCGATAGCGGTAGTGCTAAAATACAAATGCAGAAGTACAAACATCCTCCATCTTTGCCACGGAAACAAGGAGCTGCTCTAAACATTTCTTAAAAATGCCACTTTCGGCTAAAAAAGCCGTTTTATAAAGTAACAGCAAATACGGTACTTAAGACATGCATGTGCATGCTTTTACTGCACTTATCATGCACCTATGATACACTTTTTGAAACTTGGGATAAATATAACTAAGACGTGGGCATTTCTGAACGATTTTGTTTACCTCAGCATATAATGGCATAATCAACTCCAGCATTCACTTTTTTACCCTTGCCGAGCTTTCCAATTTAAAAATAATTTATTATATTATAAAACCCCCAGCATTCTTAAGATGTCATTGTTAAAACGCGTGAGTTGAAAATACCATTAACACGTTCATCTTATTTGAATCTTTTGTATACTCTTCCCTTTCTTCCCATCCGTAATTTCCTCAAATGTTTAAACTGGATGTCAAAACAAGTCAGACAAGTAAAGCACGGATTTAGTTTTAAATTTTGAGTGACAACGATTCCACGACCGTGAATGTAAGACGTTGAAAATGTGCATCCTGCACAGTCAGAAACCACAAAATCTCCTAAAAATAAATCTAAAGCAACAAAGTCCCACTGTCGTTATGTACTTTGTAATAATCCGAGTACATGAATGCCCGTTCGAAATGGGCATGAAATCGCACCTCATCATGTTGAAAAAAATCATTAATTCCTATAACAGTCCCTATAAATAGAGAGCCTATAAAGTAAAGGCAGCGCCACCAGGTGCCCAGACGGAATCCATGGCAGCGGTCCAAGAGGTCGCTTCCGGTCAAGAAAAGCCCACCATTCCAGCTTCCTGTTGTTGCCGCATCGGCCGCGCCATGCGTTTTTAGCCTCCCAAACCGGCCTCATTTATCTCTTATGAGTCGGGGAGTAATTGAGCGGAATGAGTATTTTGAAATCATAAATTCGGGGATTGGGCTGCGCAGATACCGAGTGTAATTGTAAGAGGATGTAACAAATTGCCGACAAAACTGCCTACAGATGCCATTTGGGAGGCACGGCCATCGTCCCGCCGTGAAATATTGTCTTTCGCATTTATCAGTCGGCTAAATCTGGCCAGTTATTTCTGGAATCGCATTTCCATCGATAAGAGAAATTACGGCCTGCTGATGGAGCGCCGCAGATCCGGAAGGACGCTGGCCGTTAGACCAATGGAGAAAATTGCGTTTTGTCCAATAAAAAAATAATAATCAGAAATGCGATTTCGGATTCTTTTCAACAGGCTCGCGTCCATCGGAATCGAGATATTGAAGCGAATAGCCCGAGTCCAAGGAGAAGAATTATTCGAGGAAAATTCAATACGCAATTAATACGACAAGACCAGCATCGATTTTCCGGATAAATTCGGTGGTGACGGGCCGTCGACAATCAAGGACTCAGAAGTTTGCGAAATGTCTACCAATGATATCCGTTTGCCTACCAGTGACACCATCAAAGACTACCTAATTAGTTCAGCAGACTCCTGCTTTCAGGTAAAAAACGAATTCGCCAGCCCTGCTGCAGAACATATGATCATAAGAAGATGAGAAGATAAACCATGGTTCCCCCCAGACCTGGAAAACCTGAAAAAGTCAGGGAAGAATGGTTTATTTGCAAAAGTCAGGAAAATTCAACGCAGCCATGGCGATCCAAAATTAATACTTCTACAAGTTTAGCTCAGGGTCCATTTTCCGAGTAGAAATTTGTAAAATTTTTCTACATTTTCGAAGTATAATGTACAGATTTGCCAAATTTTCCACGTTTTCTGAGTATTAATTAATTTACACAATTTTCCACGTTTTCCGAGTACAAATTTTCAAAATTCTCTAGGTTTTCCGAGTACAAATTTTCCACAATTCAGAGGACAAAATTGCAAAATTTCCCACTTTTTCCCAACACAATTTTTTAACATTTTCCGAATACAAAATTTTCCCATTTTAAAAAACTTTCATGCAATTTTCATGCGTGTTAACGAAATGGCAAGAAAACTGATGTTTTGCCCAAAATGTAAAAGTAAGTTCCTCGGGAAGTCTGAGAACAAAAAATCAAAAATATTGCATTAAAATATGCCACTCGTTTATTTTTGAACAAACGATTGGTCGTCGCTTTATTCAAAATGACTTATAACACGACCACAATTATTTTCCAAATGCTAACCAATATTAAATTTTCCGAAAATAACTACCGGTACTTATATCGCGCAAACAGTCAAGTCTACTTTTCAAAATATGATCAAATTTGTCTTTATGAACATGATCATCTTCCGTATTTCCAAAAATAATCCTATTGATTTTTCCAGAATATAGCCAATCTTGATTCCCTACAAAACCATTCAGTACATTGTATCTGAAAATATATTTTTAGAAGGCAAGCCATTAAAGCATTTGTTACACTATATATTGCAGATCTAAATTTAAAGGCGGTGAGCCATAAGAGCAGGAAAACCAATGACTGAGATAGCTTTTCTAAAACCATAAATGGCCGCTGCTCCGCATGCAATGGTTTTCGAGCCCGCATGCTCATCGATTGCACGACATCACTTAATACAAACGGAAAACATAAAACAGCCAAACAGTTCTTTAAAAGCAACAGACTATTGATTAACGCCTGATTAACGTTCCAACAGCGATGGGGGACCGCAACGCCTTGCATGTGAAAAAGGTGGGCCATTTATGGCCGGGGTTGCCTAGCAACAGAAAAGCGTTGGGGCGCCACGGGCTCCCCCATTTTGGAACCAAGGATATTGCACGAAATGGCCGCTAGAGTAGAGGAAAGGGTGATACGATAACTGCGAACGAGGGGGTATCCTAACTGCATAAGGTACTCCCAACAACCAACGCCCTGAAGCGGGAAAATACCGAAACTAATTTCAGCACGTGGTGCACATGGCTCTGTTTGATGCTTTCAAATAGTACATTTTAGAAACAGCAAATTGGTCAACATACATTACTATGGGATAATGGGAATGTGAGCAAATTTGCACGTGTATAATTGAGAGTACATATTTATTATACAAGATACAGTATTAGACTTGTCGATGATCATTCATTCATGTTGGAATTTTAGCATATTAAGTCCCTCAAAGTGGACATTGTTTGGGCAAATGTAACATGTGCACATGCATATTACGTTTCCTAGGGTATTGGACATGCACGGTATTTAACAAGTAACAATTTTTTTTAGAAAAAGAAAAAAACGTACCTATGCGAAAACTTTAGAAAAGATAAACCAAAGTTTTTTAAAAAAAATTGAACTGAAATCCCAATGAACAAATCCCATTATCTCCTTATTGGATATTTTTTGCATAATACCATGAACAGCAGAGAAAAAAATGAAAAACTGATGATTTAGCACATTTGGTAATTCCATTTGTGGGTAATCGAATAAACTCTTTGGAGTAAAAATAAAAAAAAAGTTTTTCATATACACGTAATTTAAAGCAAAAAAAAAAAAGATCACATTGTTTTGCAGGAACCACGCTTATTAGGTTTAAAGACAATATGGACACAAATTCATAATGCTATAATCGAACATAGCATCTGATGTGTTGCCTAATAAGATTGTTAACGATCCTTGAACTCATATCACTACCGGAAATACAAACTGGCGATCGACGATCAGCTTATCGCTTATCGCATCGATGATGCCAATTGATAAGAATTGCACATGGTGTTGACAAAGACCAAAAGCAAATTCCCCTCATCATGGCCTTAATTGGACAGATGAAATCGTGACCATCCGAAAACTAGCCAACGACCTGGATAACAATCCAAAAAACCTTTCAAACATTCTTAGTCACTACAACGATGCAATATCATTTATCTTTGGGGGGAAGCCAGACACCTTATCAACAAGGCTGTTCCAGCCATCCTTAAGAAGCACTTGTCTAAAAATTGGATGGCTGCGAGTTTTCTTCAGAGGAGCATTCAAGATGTCGGAAGAAGTTGCTTTCAGAACACAATTATCGTGCATCGCATCTGTTGTGTTAAGGCATAGACCCGTAAGAATGTTAACGATCATCGGCCTTTTATCAGAACCGGAAATGCAAACTGGTCATTGGCGATCGGCGATCAGCTTGTCGCTTCCACGATGTCAACAGCCGATAAGAATTGCACAAAGTATCTGGGAAGACAAAGGGAAATTTCCCTCATCGTAGTTTTAATTGGAAAGACGAAATCGTGACCAACGTTAACATTCAAGGACGTCTTCCTTTTAATCATTCTTGGTCACTGCAAAGATGTCATGACATTTATCTTTTGTATTAGGCCAGACATCGTCTGGGCAATGCTTTTCCAAGTCATGTTCAACAAACCCTTGGCTAAAAATCAAAAAATTGGATATCTGCGAGACTTCTTCAAAGGAGACTTCAAGATGTCGGAAGATGTTGCTTTCAGAACGCAGTCGGAAACTTCGTTATCCTGATCAAAAACGGTTATACTTATGTAAGCTTAAAATGGCTTTTGCAAGATTTTGACAAAATAAAGAATTTCGAACTTCTATTGGTGCATTTCAGCATCCAGCTTAACAAATACGGATGATATCCGCATCGTTCGGATGATAAGCGTACCAACAGGTGTCAATAAAGTTGTTTATCAGTTATTTCGATTAGTCTTTTGATAAACAAAGCACTTTTGTCTACCTATACACATTGTAAACATGAACAATTCACGTTTTCAAAGTTCAAATGACATCCACAAAAACATCTGAAAAACAAAAACTCATCTTCGTGAAACTTCAGATTGATAAATACCATTTTTACATTTTTAAATCGCTTAAAAGATGACAACTACATGAAGTACATGTGAACCGATTGGTCGCATCATGATCATCATCAACGTCTATAAGCAAATCAAATTTCCTTTACAGACAACAACGTGACTTTGGTAGAATAAATTTTCCGAATTCCAAGGACCTTGCGTCTTTCGAAGTCATCAACGACTTCCTCGATAATTTTCGAATTCCCCACAACAGCAAATCCATACCCATTCTCCTGATCTTCAACAAATCTCGATCTTCTGGAAACGTCAACGACATCAAGATCTCCCAAAGGACTTGGCGATGAAACAAGGCTCTTTCGATTCTCTTTCGCTTACCGATGCTTATCTGCATCTCCGTGCGCCAAGCAGGCGACTTTTGGAGAAACTTCGATAAATTCAATGACTTCCATTGATCGTCAAAGACAGAGATCCTCATTCTTGGATGTTGCGAAAACCGCTATCGCGGCGAAGCCAATTCCACGAGCAATGGCATCTCTCTCGCGCGAGGTGCGACTGGTCCTCGATCGCCACCCCACCCCTCAACACACCCGCCGATCCCCATTATCTAATATCAATGTTTATATATTAGCCTGCCCGTGCGCTCCTTTCGGAATCCATGGCAGTACCTATCACGCCCTCCTGATTCCATCAAATCATGAAAAGGAGTCGCATCGCCCCCGCTCCTCTTCCTTTTCCTCCCCTGCACTCCTGCCATCCGTACTTTACCCATTCATGGATGGAGTTCGTATTAAAATGGATGAGGCGTGAGGACTCTGATTTTGCCATGGCAAAATTCCTCGGCATACATCAATACCGGCTGCCGATGCACCGGAGTCAATTCCCCTGATTCTTAATCAGGATGCGCATTTGCTGCCGATAGTGACAACCGCAATCAACGCTACGGCGCTATTTAATTAAGTCGGTGCGCATCCGCGACATTCTGCGCTGCAACGAGAACACCCCCCACCCTCTTGGCAAATTCAATTTCCATCTTGGGCTGTCCGAGATTGCCAGAAAGTCTCGTCGCCCGAGAAAGACGAGCGTCTTTTGCAGGGGTGTTCGTTCAAAAGCATATGTATGCCACTAATGTTTTTCCAGGTGTAAGGACATGTCGAAAACATGTATGAAAACGTGTACACGCGCTCGCATACACGAACGTATCAATGTGTGTAATGAGACTGGTCAATGGGTGTCAAATTGGTCAATGATCGTGACAAAAAATGAGCTTATGTACACTGTATGTAAAAAAGGGTCAATGAAAATAAAAAAATGAATTAATGAATACCAACGAAAGTACACTTTAAATGAACGGTAACGACAGAAGATGAAGGTCAAAAAAGGTAAATGAATGTAAAAAAACCGCCAATAAATGTCAAAGAAAGGTTAATGAGTCAAAAAAATGTTAATGAATGTCAAAAAAGGTTAATAAATGCCAAAAACGGGTCAATTACTATAACACATTACGTTTACCAAAGTACTGTACATGTATACGATTTCACTTTGGAGGGTATGCCGATTTCTTACAAATGTTTCTGATCCGTGTAATGTGACATTAATCCTCAAATGATACGTAAAAGGTTGCAACCTAGCAAATAGCAAACAACCAAACACTATATTGATTTGTCGAAGATATAAATTTGGACTACTTTACCATTTGGACTATTTTAAGCATTAGATAATATTTCCAGCCTTCCAGCTATGGAGTTTCGCAGCCTCTTCACGGTACACTGGAAGAAACTGAAATGAATTTACTTTGTCGTTTATCATTTTCGGATTGGATTACAAATTAATTGCTGCCAGCGTTTGTCAAACGGAAGTGCGTATATGTACGCTCGTGCAATTTTCAACGTAAAACCAAACTCTGGATGCAAATAACGCTCAACCATCGTCATCTCTTCATTTGGGCAGAAACCAAAATGCGCTGCAGAGAAATCATGCAATATGCAACACCGCGCCGTGAAAACGGACCTCCATGGCCGTCCTGCACTTTATCTTCCTTCATGGCATGTCATCTTGGAAGAAATTCCGGACAGAAACCTAATGGGTTCCGAAATATGTATCGGTCGTGACTCAGGTGGTGCTGACTTGCTGAAAAAGCGTCCACGTCATCTTTTTGGCAAAGCCACCAAGCACGCTGATGGGGTAGCTGCGAAGGGCGATGCTTAAAGTGGCACGTTTGGCCGCAGCCTCCCATCACGGGCATCGAAGGCACCAGTGGTCAGGGCTACTGTATCGCCAAGTTTCTCGAAGAACACCACGATCTTCAGAAGCATTGGCACATTTGGGGCAGGCAGCGAGGTGCCCACAGCCAGAGGTTGGGTAGCACATCCGCCCTCTGCTGCATAGAAAACATTCCTGCAACTCGTCTGCGAGCGGGTGGCTTAATGAAATGGCATGACGCAGCAGGTTCGACAGGAAGACGAAAACCGGAAAAATGTCACCCAAGCAGGCTTACTGGATGATATATGAAGGGAATATGTATTCCACGCCAGTTATGCGCGACTCCATCGTGCCATAAGCACGCGATATAGAGCCTCCACCCACGCGGCCCCTACAGCGCGGAAGGTGTGCTCAACAACAAAAGCTCTTAGAAATGAGCTGATGGAGAAATTTAAACAAAAATGGCCACACGCCGTTGCCACTGTTTCTCCTCATGGATTTTTGTGGGTGTTCAACGATAATTACACGTGGAAAGATAGCCGCGCAATTCATCACGTGAGCCTACATCGTTCCAAAGAAAAAATCAGCTATACCCTACTTTTAGACTACAGTACCAATATCCATATGCTTTTTCTCAGCCATTTCTCTACTCTTCTAAACGAACAATTTGTTTTTTCTTCAAAAAGCGGACTGTCTTCTCAGAGGAAAGCTTTCATCTCAAAGGAATCGACGCTTCCCCCGAAAACATCATTTTTCAAATGAAAATATAATGAATGTCTTAAAAGACACTATAGACACATTTATTCTTTACCGAAGTTACATTTCATTCCAAAATGAACAGTATTTCCTCAAACTATTTGATTCTTGTTATGTGCAGCTTCCTTCAATTGAAGAAATCATTTCCTCCACGTTCACACTCAAGTTTATAACTTCAAAAAAGTTAATCAAAGCATCATATCAAAATGTTTCTAAGAGTGCCTTGAAACAACCAGAATATTTCCCCATTATTAATGCACTGCGTTTGTCTGGACAAACAACGTTTTTTTTTTAGAGTTACACGATGTGAAAGTATGCAATTTCATGATCATCCTGACTTTCTACGGTTTTCACTGGAACCAAAATGTGCTCATTCACCGAACTAGAAAGCAAATTAACGGAAAGGAAAACCACGACTGTGTCCTGGTCAAACATTGCAGGTACGTCTTCATAAACAACGCGTAAATTAATTATCTGTTTAGGTCGTGGGCTTGTTCAATAAATAATTAACTCGCACGCTGTCCGCACAAATCTCCGATAGTTGACCAATGGCCTTCATCGCAATCAAGATTCCTCGTATTTCGATAGCAATTACACACGTACATGTATACTGTATATCAGATCCAATTCAATCATTAGTCTTACCTGAATTAAGCTTGATAAGCAATGATAAATTACGACAAAAAACACAACCAAGTCTGAGGAAGGCTCAGGAAGCTTACCTGGAATAAAAATAAACATTTATTAGCATCCCTCGTGCATTAATCAACAACAGTTACGGAAATGCGAAGAGCAAATAACACGTAAACATGCATTTTAACGTTGCCTCTCAAACCACATTCAATATCTCGAGACTCGAAGTCAAGTACATGTACACGTGAGCTGCACAAATTGACAAGCTCCCGTGAGCACGAAAAGTTTCTGACATGCATCTGAAACATGATGAAAACTAGAATATTATGTTTGCTTTTTAAATGTTGCCATTTTAATTAGTTTTCCGTGAGGGGTGCATTAGCATATGTCACATAATTTGCGTCAATGTACAATATGTTGATGATATAAATCACTATATACGTAGCTCGGTTAGCTTATTGCATCGGTGTCATAACGGGTTGAGCTAGATACGTCTCATTACCATTGATGCGTAAACCACGCTTTCTAGTTAATCCTAGTAAAGGCTGCTTTACAGTCGTGTTAAGCCACGAAACCTGGATGGCATCTCGGTGATGCTTTTAAACCAAACAAGCTGAAGATATAAAAAGCCTGCTAATTGTAAATTTCTCTGCATGTATTTCTTGTTTAATGCGAGATGGAACACATCCAAATTTTGAGAGAGCATGCGCGAATAAACAATCAAACCTTATCATATGCTTCTAAATTTGAAAAATGGAAGAAGGAAGGGGGGGGGGGTGTAAGTTTATGCGCAGATATCTTGCTACAAAGATAAGCTATAGCTTCGGCGCGGTAAGGTGAGGCAAGCATCAATGCATGCCTCTCCAGCCAAAAAGAAGTAATTTGTTGTTAATCCTGTATATCTTACTGCAATAGGGGCGGGATGAAGGGACAAATCACTATTTACTGTACACTATAACGGCACAAGCAGAATAAAGCACAGTTTTGGCACATGAAGACGCAAGAGGGTGCACGCTTCCTGGCGCAAGCTAGTAGATGCATCTTGCCTGACGCAAGGGGAAGCCTTCTTCCTGACGCAAGTGGATGGATTGTTCTCGATCCAAGAAGCTGCATTCCATGACGTGCTCCAATACGAAGAGGCATGCAGGCACTTCTTGCAAGAAGACGCATGCAGCAGCGCATGAATAAAATTGCCGTCATCATCGAACGTCCCCTTTATACATGTATAGATAAAGCTGTTCGATCGTGCGCGCCCGTCTTTAAGCGACAAACAACCTAGGTTCGAGTAATCTCTCAAAAACTTTCCATTGCATGGGTGGCCATAAAAGCACGCATAAAGCACCCAACGGCGCTCCATTTCGCAAATGAACTTCAATCACTTTAAAACCCAACGTTTCCTTTTTTTTCTCGAGTAAATAAAAAAAATTGGCAAAATGTTAGTCTAATGCCGTGCAATCCAATTTCCACGAACACGAACCTTTGGGTGGTAGGGTCGACCCGGGCCCGCACCCTTCCCTCGCCTCACCTGATCATCAACAGCACGGAGGCCATCTTGGGGCTCGTTTGCACGAACGGTTCATGGAACTGTCGCGGCGTGTCGCCCGAAAAGCCATTAAGCTAGATATACTTACACCCGAGGGACGCAACTGGCACCTCATGGATAAAACAATACTAACAATATATCACTGAAATTGCTTGAGATACGACAGCAGCTGAAGCTAACCCTTTTATCTGTTTTTTAACCTCAATCGATACATATATAGTGACACGATGCGCACGCTGAGCAACATTTAAAACTGAAGATGAAAACAGATCTGTTGGTCGAAATTGACGACCTGTAGTAGAAAATACTTAAAAGACAGACCGGAAGTGTTAAGTATACTGGTAGAATCCCTCTTACTTCCGAGTTTTGTCGAATACTGGGCCGAAACCGCAGCATTCTTCCATTAAGCGATGTTGTTGTAATTGGGAAATCGTCTGCATTTCAAGAGTACTATTCCGGAAACTGCGTGGGTTACAATAGAAGTATAGGTACTTCAATTGTTGGTTTTTCCACGCTCTTTCGAATGGCAGATCCCGTTGCCCTCTACGATGAACGATGCTCGGAGTTCATGCTTTTTTAACTGATATCACAAACGACAGTTGCATCGTGCCTTAATCCCAACGAAATAGCCTACGGCGCTTCTGCGTTAGGACAATTTGTCAGGCTAACCTTCCCTATTCGCTCTTCGCAATTTGCAGCCATTAAAAGGGGGGCAGCTAAATAAGTTTTTCAAAATCAAATTTTGCCATCATCAATTTATTCATTGGGAGGGTATGGATAAGTTGTTTCCCTTGCGTTTTGGCTATGGCAATGCCTCCTATTTCCAATCAATAACGGGCATTTTGAGCAGCAACAGCTACAATAATTTGAGATCGCAATCGTTCCCGATCTTTAATGGGTTGTAAGGCTGGTGCAAAATCCCCCCACGCATCCCATTCCAGAAACTCGTTAAAAATTCAAATGCCGAACGCCAGTTTGGCATCCCATTGTCATGCGCGTTCAATTTTGTCCCTAATGATGCCTTTGGAAGCGTCATCGTACACCGAGGCCAGCGTGTAAATGGAGATGGCGACAGGGAACAGTGTCAAAATGCGCTTAAAATTGGAGAAAAAGTGAATTATGACCAAAATTAACGACGCTCGGAAGTCCTTGAGCAATTTGAACAAAGCATGGAGCTCATTTCATAAAAACGTGATATTCCGCAGAAAGTATATATACTTGGAATTCTGAAGCCATGATGGCAATGTATCGCAGAAGCCTACAGACGTGTCACTGTGACTATTCGAAAAATGCGATAGTCCATGATACAAATATTTAATATCGTATAGGAACACTGCACGAATTAACGCAGTTCTGTCACATCAAAATTCAATGTCCCGCAAATAATTTTAGTACATTTTTTTATTCCATCAAGCTATAGGGCAAAGCATTTGCCACTGGTTACTAAAAATAAGCAAGTTGTGAAGAAAAATATTTTTTGCGAATTAATCGATAAAAAAGCTATACGGATATCTGCATATTCATTCTGTAAAAGATATTTAATAATATTAAAAAAACTGAGCACTTAATAAATAATTATTAGAAAATAGTAGATAAACTAAAAGATAAGATTTTCAACTGGGCAATACAAGTGCAACTGAGATTTCAATAACAAAATAAATACATATACAGTTTCTTACTATTTGGTTAGAAAGCTCTTGTTTAGGCTAATCACTGTTATCTGTGCTTCAAAAACGTATTCTTGCCGAAGTAAGTTTTTTAACAAATTGAAAAGCTTGGAAAAAAGATCCCAAAGGACACTGATGAATTCAATTAATGTCCTCCATCGGGGTGGCCACAAAATTTTCATTTTCAATTTCCCTAACTTTTCCTTGACCAAAACTTACCCGTTAATGCACATCAATTTTTTTGTCATATTGAAAAATAAAGTAACAATTGCAATGAGAAGCTTGGCAACGCACTAGATTTTGTTACAAGTCTAGTCGAAGAGGATTGGGGATGGAGCTGCTGGCAGACAGTGCATGGATAGCATTTTGCTTTTATTTGGGAAAATTTAACTGGCCACTAACAAATTTCCCTGATATTTCCATAACTTCCACGAATACTTTTCCCCCCTGACTTCCCTGACCTGTGGACACCCTGTCCATGTGCATTGGTTTTGCAATTAAATAGTAAGAAACCATATATATTTGGTTATTGAAATATCAGTTGCATTTGTTTTCTCCAGTTGAAAATCCAGAT
Source organism: Megaphyllum sjaelandicum (assembly GCA_034698745.1). NCBI lineage: Eukaryota > Metazoa > Arthropoda > Diplopoda > Julida > Julidae > Megaphyllum > Megaphyllum sjaelandicum. The sequence continues at coordinate 196 of JAQGBX010002467.1, read as the reverse complement.
CCTTTAGTTTTCTACTACAGTACTGTATTTTTCAAAAATATTTCTTAAATTATACATACTTTTCTCTTTATTATTAAACACTAGCGGATACATATAATTTTAACTACATGTACATTGTTATCCACATTGTTTATTAACCAGTTAATCGTTAACATCGCAACAACAGTAATAACATTAAACACTTGAATAACAACGT
>JAQGBX010002466.1:0-20341 GCA_034698745.1 Megaphyllum sjaelandicum | reverse complement strand
CCTGCAACTAATAAATAATTAGTTTGTTAGTTGTAAATTTAGTTGAATAATAAATTATTCAACTACTGCCAACTCTGCATGCAGCATTACATCGCAGTCTTATTTACGCATTTATGCTGTTCAACGCAAAGAGTTTCCTTGTGTCGTGAGGCAAAACTATGTCAACATAAACGATACTTTCTAAAAATGTTCCTGTTTCGACTTTCTCCCTTAAGACCAACAAAACTTAATTATTGTTGTCGTTCAATTTTCCTCTAGAATAAACATCGAAGTAAAGTGCACGCTGTTAGTGGACTATTGGTAGAGGGAATTGGTACTCAACGGGGTTGTTTCACAGGAACGAGCTGAGCTATTTTTTTTTCATTCATAAAGGTTCGTTGATCCAAATTATTGAAGCTCAACTTAAGGAACTGAGTTGTAACGAGAACACGATGTTCCACTAGAAGTGGTCGTAGCCTAATGTTAAAAAGCACTTAAAAGTGTTGGTTCAGCTAAATTTGGCAGCTGATTTACGGCACGCAGACGCTGGAGTAATGAATAGAATAAATCATATGGGAACAGATGATCACAATATTATTACTTCATAAATGCAATCTGTACCGGAATTTTGTCCATTGATTCGACTTGAAACACAACAATAACGCGTAAATGCAATTCAATTTTCTGTTGGCAAAGTCACGCCAAAAATCTTCATATCGATTCTGTAAAAGCTCCTCAAGAGCGCAATGGTGAATTATATTGCTGATTTTTGCCAGTTGTTTCTGGAAAAAAAATTAAGAAAACCTACTGGAACATTCTCGACTCCACCGAAAAAGCAACTTTTAGGAACAGAGCAATCCAGTTTGCTCGTTTCTAAACAGCAGTTAAACGAGCCACCGAGTGGAACTAGCAACAAACTATCCATACTGAATTAGCAACACTCCATGCAGGAAACAGAAACGTTTACTCGTGTTGCTAGCTAGACATCCTTTCATCTTTACCTATTTTTATGGAAATAGGAAACTTAGGGGAACATTTGTTTCTGCTGCCATATACAATAAGGGGCATTCAGGAACAAGTACCAGAATCTTCCTCTATGTATACTCCAGTGTGGACTTTCGACGTGCTTCTTTCAGTTTCTTTCCTGCTTGTTCTCATCTTCTTGTTTCCGGCTTTGGGGCTCACAATGAACGCTGATATCAGCGTGATGGTCAGTGTGCTTGGTGGCGCCACTGCATGCGTCATGCTACGTGAAACATTCCACTAAAAACCTTCCACATGCGCATTAGCATCTCATGAAGACGTGCATGGCTACACTTTTGACCTGTCCTATAGTGATCTGCGTGCCACTCTGTGTCTTACAAATCTGCTTTCAGATTTCCAAAGCTTATCAACGCTTAATTGTAAGCTCAGTCTGGCTCAGCTTAGCTTTCTTTGTGTGCGCCATCATTTAAAAAGCATTCCGTATTCTTATTCCGCGTTGGTGGCGCTAGTGATCGCCGAGTGGTAAGTTCCTGCAATAAGCATTCTGCGCGTACCCGAGGATGCCTAGTCCGATTTAACTCGATGTAATGATCCCCCTACTACGGGACACTGTATATGCTGACTGTAGGGTATTGTTTTGGCTGACTGTAGGGTATTGTTTTGGCTTACTGTAGGGTATTGTATTGATTTGAATGTTTTTTGAATGTATCCCAAATCAGAGGCAGAAATTCGAGGAACTTTGGTATTTTCCCTTTCCCCGGAGTTCCTAAAAACTGAAGCAGAGATATGAACGTACAGTAGCTTTACGGTCTAGCCACAGAATAGTTATCCTATCACTTTGGCGAACGCGTAACTGTTTCTCGTATAAATATCACTCGAGCTCTTACGAAACGCTCATGAAATGGTCATTTTTGTGATTGTGTTCTTTATCATGAAAATATATAAAACCTGGGCCATCCAGGAGAAAATAAAACGCGGCCTTATCTCGCTCGATTCCATATCACATTTTTGTCTATGGTCTATTACGAAGAGATTGAACGTTAACATGGCATTCTGTGTCGGAATTAGATTGGCGAGCTTCTATTGCTGGTAGTTAAAATGATTCAATGATGCCTTAAAGCGACAAAAAATGAACTGTTAAGATTGATTCGGAATGGAACACGAAAAGAAGAAAAAAAAGTGAGAAGAAACGTATCAAAATCCCCAGTGTGGAAACGAGTTCGGCAATCACGCCAAGCAACCAAGTTGGTACAGGAAGCTAGGCGACAATTGGCAGAGAGTATTCAATCATTTTATTTAGTTTAATAGAAACGCCATACGCGCTCCCACAGAGCGTTTATTCGTAGTAACGCTTGTCAGCTTAATCGCAACGTGAACATTTCCATTTCAAAGTAGACTTCGTATAACGCCTAGCGCACGTATATTTTACGCTGTAATTACTATTCACTATATACCAAAACTTCGTGCATTAAGTTGTTGTTTTAATTCGCGTAATATCCGAAAGCTCTATCAATTTTTTAAAAAAAAATCGTGGAAACCTAATCACATTATACTGTCCATTTATATTGTGGGAAAGACTAGCTAGCGGGCCAAAAAATTAAACATCGTATTTCTTAAATTATATATAATTTAATTCTCCCTTCGTGCATGTCTCTCTATGAGATGTATTAGCGGCTACATGGGCTATCCAAAAATCATATTGCCTACGGCCATGCACCCAATAATCATGCAATGCCATGATCCACCTTCTCATATTGCAAAACTTTGCAAATATCTCAAAAATCACGGAAGATAGAACACTAGTTTAAATTCGAAAGCTGTATGGCATAGCCTAATTGTTCTAATAAATGTTATTTCATACGTGTATCTTATATAATTTAGGATATACGATGTTTTATTGCTTGGATTTGCTTTTTTCCAAAATTTCAAATTCCTCAGTTGATCAGAAAAAACCCGATAAAATCCCTTTATACAGTAGTTTATATTCAATAAGGAGATTTTCTGCAAATATTTTTTTTGATTTCCATACGAGACGGAGGACTTCCCGAATTACGTTTTTTGGAATAATTGATTAAAACTTCTTATTTCGCCAAACAAGGGTACGAAATTGCAGGCTCAGGAATTCTTGAATTAAGTTTGAATAGTTTCAAAACTCCCAAACGTCCTTATACCTAACCTGGATTGAAAATCATTCAATAATTCAAATTTGAAATGTAACCAGATATCAGTGGAGATAAGGAGCTTCTTGCGGGTATTCGTTGTTTTATTTTGCCCACAACCGCATTGTTTACGGTACTTTAAAAAAACAGCGTTTCTAGATGCATAGAAGAAACAAATTTTATACACAGCAGCCTCGTGTGCGTTTGTTGAAAATATTTTGTTTTCTAAATATGAGATTGTAATGTTGCGTTTTTTTTAAGCACGCGAGCCATTTTCCATTTAGGAAGCTTTTAATACAATTACATTTTTAAAAATCGATATCTTGAGTGCCGAAAATAATTGCATTACACGCGAGCTTAAATTAGGAGAACTAAGTGTGACTGTTCCATTATAGCTCCTAAGCTCCGCTGCTTTTATGGACTAAAAAATGCACTATTATATTGAGTTAATTTATTAGACTCATTAACCAACTCTTGCCACTGTTGGTTAATCTTATTAACTTTCAACTAAAAAATATTTTACCTACAAATAAGTGGAGCAATATCAGAAACAGTATCATTATTTTGCCTAATCACGCTCGTATAAATGTTAAATAATCATCTTGTTAGTCATTTCATTGAGTGTGTGTAAAAGCAGGATGGACATTTATGAGAGATGCAGTACACAAGTATGGGATGCGCGGATTTGCACCAGCGGTTTTAAATGGCAAAGTTAAGGAAGGCTTTTTTTTTGAATGGTGATCTCATGCCGGAAGTCAACGAGAAAATAAAATAAGAGTTGATTTCTCGTCTAGTTTCAGCTTGGTTCCGCCATCCTGTATTTCCTGCGTATAACTCGTGCGTTTCTCGTCGTTTGTATTTAGTTTCCATTTTATTATTTATTGTTTTATTCGGTAGAGAGCTAGAGAACAATGAAATTATTTTTACGGCGTCTTATTCTTACGTTAGTCCGTATATATCAGAAAAAGAAAACGTTGCTGCATATTTTAATTTGATGCATTATTTGTCTGGTGAGAATTCTGAGGACTGTGTGGTGGGTATCGCTGCACTTCCTGTTTAAATACATGCCCATAAATATGCGCGTGTACTACATCTACTATTCAAAATTAAAAGAGTTTCAGAGCTGTTAAAGTTTTCGCTTTGACAATTTCATCGACGTGTTTATTTGCATTTTGTTATTATACATTAACTTGTCGCTAGATAACTGCGCAAGCGAATGAAGAGTGGCACCTTTGACTGTTTTTAAATCAATTTGCATACGAGATTCCACGACTGCTAAAGGATGATTCGTAAAGCAACTGTCTGAGTACCTCTAATAATGGGTTGATTACCAATGTTTGGCAATTAAAACAATAAAACAGACTAGCAGCATTGTGACCTTAGCCTAAACTCAGTCTGCCTAAATTCCTTTATCAACAAAAACAAAAAAGTAGAACTTCATTTTGTCGCTTTCTTCGTCTTACGTGTGCAAAAATTAAAATTTTCTTTTCTTTCCATCTTTCTCTGAAATTCTCTCTGCCAGTGCCACTTGCGCTTACAAAGTTTATTGCTGCATTTCCTTTGCGAGATCACCGTATTAAAGCAACTTTCGAAATACGATGCTCATATACACCGCAGCCTCGTTTAATCTTAACAGATTACCCCGTTTGTAGTAAAGTGCCAAACTTGGCGAAACCCCCTAATAAATCAGCGCGCCTTTATGGAAAGGCAGCATATTATCCTAGCTTCTCGAATGACCTTCTAATTATGTTTACATTTACAAACCCATAAAACTTTTTAAGAGCTGAAACGTGAAGTACGAACGTCTGCAGGTCTATGAATTATTCGCAGATTAACTCTAAAGACGGGAGCTTTTTCGAAGAGATTACCTATGAGAAATTTTTGATTAGGGTCGAAACGGTGACCCATAACGCATCGCAACTCTTAGGTCGCGCGGGTTCAGAGTGGAACGGCCCGCAATGCGTTCACCCGATTCATTTTTCTTTTAAAATTGTGCGCATCTTTCACTTTGCAAAATATAGGCTGAAACCCAGACTCGTGAGCGTGCATATTCCAATGAAAGCTCGAATCAAAGTTTGGTACGTGACGCCCAGAAGTTCAAGTTTTTAAGCATTTTGTATAACCCTATTTCGTTAAAGAGCATTGCTCTCGGTGCAGCTGACTAGAAGCTTCGATTGTTGCGATTTAATAAAAACGTAGATATTATGCGTTTCGGGAATCTTTACTGCCGAGTGATTTCCTTTTCGTCAGTTGAATCAAACTCAACATCCCATCAATCCCATGCATCGTTTGAGACACTATCGTGCGAAACTTACACTGTCAGTGTTGTCAAGACAAGTGTGTTGACAACAACAAATCACAAATAAACACGTAAATCGAGAATTAAATGAAGTTCCTCGTGATTCTGTTTTGGTTGAACAAAATCCGTATTTGAACCTCATGTATTCAATAGTTTTTAAATTTTCTTTAAAATCTGTTTAGAAAATAAAACATTTTCTAATTTGTGGATTCCTTGGATTGAATATTGTTAAACTTTAAAAAACTAACTACTATACATGTATATGAGAGTAATAGTAGAAACCCGAAGTCAAATCATCCTAAAATTCAAAATTTTTAAAAAATAATTATTCGTGTCCTACTCGGGAGTTAGAAATTGCGAGAAAAGTTGGAAAAGCCTAACGTTATGCTTTCATACTTCTGAGGAAAAAATAAAACTCTCATCAAAAGTTAAAAACTTGTTCAAAAATCCCGATAGTATAATTTCTATCGCTTTTCAAAAGTTCGAATCGCATCTAGAAAATAAAAAAAACCTCCGCACGAACACAAAACGATATTATAAGCTTTGGACTTAGAAAGCACGTATGTACACTAATAAATTTAATGTTTTATCTTTTTTCGGAGTTTCATCATAGTAATTTTTGATATTTTTGGTACTGTGCAGTACGGAGTACATGTACAGTATATGATGTTGCAGATAGTAGAATGGTAATTTGCATACTGCACGTTTAGCTAGCCATTGAAGTCATTTGTCAAATGAAAACAGACTATTTGCATAGCAGGATATTAACATAAATATTTGATATTTTTAAATATGCATGTAGGCCTACTTCTCCGGCTATGCGCACAACATTAAGCAAATATGCGAAACTGTTTATGGCTTATTATTCAAAATTTTGCGAACAGCGATTGAAATCTATATACACTCTAAAATCGCAAATACATTAGCTAAAATGTAACCAACATTTGCATTAATTATCCATATTCCCTGCATATTTACGGAGAAATATTTAATTTCTACGGAATTTCAAGTTACAATTCCAAATCATGCTACCAATAATTATCGCCCTGCTAGTTTGTCGGACCTAATTAGATTATAACGATCTAGGAATTTTAAATGCCACGAATATGGTAATCAAGCAAATACAAGTATTATAAAGCAGGTTAAATATACGTACAATATATGTCAGTGACCATCACGATGGTCGCAATAATCCATCTACGTAGGCTTTCCATAAAATACACTAAAATCTAGAGATCATCATGAAAGTATATATAACAACTAGAAAAAGCGTCCGAGGGATTGGAATTTCAAATTTTAAGCATACTAATTAAAAAAAAAAAAAAATTCAAATCTTTTAACGGCCGACGTGCCTATACTTGCCTATATACAGCATCTACAGTATTACGAGTGAAAACTTCCCTAAACTTTATTATCCGAAAAAGTAGGTTCGAGCGGAAGCGAAGGCGTCGATTGTTTTCCAAAAAGCCCCATGCAAGATGATGAAAATACGTGTTGATTTTTACCTCGTTAAATGCCACGGGGATGTCCCTGATCCTGTGCTGCACATGCCAGTGTATCCCTTCCTCGTGAGCCGCACACTCGACTTGACCGCAACTAGAATCGTGTTTTTCCAATTCCTCGGCGGGCACAGAAAAGTCAACGCGCATTAAAAGAAGCACAACTTCAACTAGAAGCCACTTGCGCGCCAACTTGCACATGGTTCAACTTTGTCTCGGCCGAAGAATTGTACGTATCAAATCATGCTAATTGTGGGGAGAGAGCGAGCACTCTCTCACGCCCAACACTTCGGAAGTTGCACGCTGCTCTGTTGCTGCTTTCTCGACTGATTTCCTGACAGTTGGCGTCTGGTTCGACACAACGAGCGCCACCTGTTAAAACCCTTTGGACATCTTCTCCAGAGATGGGGCAGAAAATACTCTGGCATCTGCTTTCGACCAATTTCGACATTATGGAAACAGGTTATTTCCACTAATTAGTTTTCTCTCGCCTCGCCCAGCATTAAACGAAATAAAGCTATTCGCAGCGTTATATTTCGAGGTTATATTGCGGACTATACCGTATATACAGGGTGGTCCAGAAGTCGTACCTATGGCGGGATTGTGTAATGCAGCGAAGCTAATTTACGATAAACTATTGCAGTGAAGCTTTTGTATTGGGGCAAATTGCAGGAATTGTATTTTGGTTCAAAATTTGTAATACACAATAGCGTTTCGAGGCAGAATTATAACTGCCAGATAATCAGATCCATTTTACTCTTTGAATTATGGTTCGTCTAAACGATCCTATTATTTTTACATTTTTTTACAAATCGTCAAAAATCTAAAGTCTAACTTCACAATCTCTGAAAATTTCCAATAAACACAGGATGTTTTGGTTTCCAACTTTGTTAAAAATTTCCTAAAACATCTTATTTTTCTGTTGTTAATTTTCATAATTTTTAGTAAAAAAAAAGGAACACTGAAAGAAATTCCATAATTATTGAACAGTTAAAATCGAAATATATTTTGCATTTTATGGGCATTACTCTACAAGTTCTTAAAATGACCAGAAATTGGTAAACTGCATCATCATGGATAATTGTGAGAATCAAACTAACAGACATAGAAAATATTCACAAATTACACAAATTACACAAATCACAAATAAAATATTATTAAAATCGATTTAATCACAACGGACCAAAATATCTTCATACATTCATTGAATTTATGTAGCAATTCCTGAATAGCCTGCCCACCATAAACAAAGTGAGTTGTCATATGTGATGTGTTTGTCAGTAAACATATCTTCTTCATCTATCTCAGTTTCACTGTCTACTGGTTCTCTAAATTTTCTTTGGCCAGACGAAGTAGTAAACATAGGATACACAGAATTGAAACTAGATCAGACAATGATTAAATCATTTAGACAAACACGATGATTTTTTAAAGCTAATGAATAAAACAATAGTTTGCAATCACCTCACACCGTTAACACAATCTTCCTGAGCTTGAAAGTGCATGATGGGGTTTAAAATCTGAAATTCCTCTTCAGTCTCTTCAATGGGCTGTGTTAAATCCCATATGGAAACTACCCCATCAGTGCCACCAGACAAGAGGTACGTACCAGTACTAGAATAACATTTTTTAAATGTTCAAATATTTTGATTGAAACAACAAGTTTACGGGAAAAAATCTGTTCGTCATTACTTGTCAATATCGAAATAAATTCTTTGGTTGGTTGTAACTTCACGCCGCATTGCATAGAGAACTTTATCTGGGAATCTTAAATCCCAGCAAAGAATGTGTGGATCCTGCAAGGGTCAAAAGAGCGAATTTAAAAAAAGCTAACAAACTCTTAATAGGTCAAAATAAGTGTCAAGAAGCTTAAAAGAGAAGGAAGGGAGCACAACTTCCATGCTTAACTTCCATGCTTGGTCGCTAGGGAGCACAATTTTGATGATAAAATGAATGCAAAACATGCAAATGGGAAACCCATGGCTTCGGAATTTTTCTCATGTTGGACTAACCTTTCTTGCTCCACTATAGAGTTTTGTTCCATCAGGTGAAAACATCAAGTGAGTGACGCCACCAATTTGTCCTTCGAGGAACATTTGTTGTATACCTTTTGGCTCATTGTACAAAGCAACTGGGAGGGATAAAGTATGATTAATCAAAAATGCACATATCAGGGTATACTATAAAATATGGTAAATTGCTTTTGCAAGCAATCACTGAATGTTTATCGTAATTTTACCATACTTACTGGTACGAAGATATGAACCTGCTGCAAACTGTGTCGTATTCGTTGGATTTACAGCAATACAGGATATTATTCCACTCTGTCCTTGGGCTAAGTGCACATTAAAAATGAGGAAATAAAAATCATGCTAACAAAGGACTAAAATAAGCCGCAAGAATAATTGTGAAAGAAACTTGCCTTTCATATAATATTCAGTGCAATGTCGACCTGGTACACTTACATCGAACACCCTTATAGATTTATTGAATCCGCAGTAAAGCTTTGTGCCAAAAGGATCAAAGGCGACACAAGTAGCTGCTACCACCTCATCCTAACAAAAGTTGATGACCCCGAATAAAAATTATAATAATAAGAAAACAGAATTGCATGACGACCTAAGTAAAGTTTTTGGAGGATACAAAAATTGTCTACTGTTGATTCAGTATGTGAGGAATGGAACACAAGCATGGTGAAATTACATTATGGTTTCTTAAAAGAACTACATGTAATTGTTGTCGACACCAGAAACATATTTACCAACCACATTATTGTAAGCCCTGTAGCTTGCGCGCAACTGGCCAGTATAAGCATCCCAGGCATGTATGGGGTTTAATCTGGAAGTGCTGACAAAGCTAAAATTAAAAGCAACCTTTATTCATTATTTTAATATCGAGATATTAACAGAATACACCTCTTCAATGCTATATTTATCCAAATTAATTAATTTCTAAAAAAAATTGTGTTGCTTATTTCTTGGAATACTTGGAATCACTTCTAACGTGAAATATGTAGAATATCTACCAGTCTAGAGTTTATAAATATATTAAAGCCTTCAACTTACAGGCAAGAGGAAGGATCTGAGGATTTCATCAAAGGGTACCAACAAAAGTCATACACTGTGTCTGATTCCTTTATTTTTAATGCGGGAGCCTGCAAAAAGTAAAAAACTTTATTTACGGTGAAATTGTAATTTAAATTCTAAAAAAATCACACGCTTATTTTCTCTCCTTTTTCTCACAAAATAAGATGAATGAGGTCATTAATTCACAACCTAGAAAATCGGAAGTTTTACTGCATATAAAACGTAATTCGCTTTGTAGTTACATTACCATTTCAGGTAAATTACTGCGATCTACATTTTCTGTTGAATAGAACGTCTGTGGCAAGTCGAAAAGTCTTAAGCAGTTATCATCGCTACTTGTCAATACACACAAGCCATCCGGAGACCTAGAATATATCAAAATGGCATAAATAAACAGAAATATACCGTGTAAGTACGCTGTATGCACGCATGCACGATTATATTTTCTATAATAAAAGAGCATTTGCACTACTTCAAAGCATACCATTTACATCCTTTTGTGAAATTGTTTGACAGTGCTGGAGAGCTGGCGAATTCGTTCCATGCTCCTGTGTACCTCATTGGCTTACACTGAAAATCAAGCTTAACATGAGTTGCAGTTTCTTTCACAAGTGCATCTTGAGAACTGTCAATCTCTTGGTTAACTTCGGCATTATCAGTGGTGCGCAAAGTAATACGGCCGGTGTCTTTTTGAGAAGGTTCTTGCTGCAGGTTGTCACAGAAGCTGCTGTCTGGCTGTGTTGCTGTCATGATATTCATGGACGAAGTTTGTTCTTGTTCCGTTATTGCTGTTTCACTTGGGTCTTGAATTTCCATCGCCAACGACGTTTTCGTATTCTGACTAAATATAGTTACATTTTCGACAGCGTCTTGGACTTCTGGCATCATTGAAGTTTCGCTAAGGTCTTGATCAGCCATAGCATTGTCTATGAAATCGTCCGCAGAGTCTTGTTCTACTATGCTTTCCTCCATCTATTTGGTTTTTAATATGTCCTGTTAAACTTTACATAAAGTTGAAGATACATCATGGTATTTCAACGTTTTTTCATAACTCGAGCGCCAGCTAAGAGCAGACACAACTTACCCGCGTGACATTTCATGACGTCAGCTTTGGGAATGATGACGTTTACAAAACGCCTCTCGAACAAAAAGGTTCCCTTTCAAGGATTTGCACATGCGCATTAGTGTCTTGCATTATAACTTTTTGTATTTTGGTCAAACTCATTCATAAAATATCCTAAATAGTCCCTTAATTCAAACAGTGAATAAAAATAATTATTATAAGGATATGCTATACATGTACTGGGTTTTGGGAATGGCACATGAACTCTATACACATCAGAATGAATAAAAGCTGCACCCCTGGATATACTGAAACTTAATTATTTTCAAAATAAGCTTTATTTTACTATATGTATAAACTTGTGAAAACGATCAAAGCAAATAAAATGATGAAACAATTATGGCATGAAGTTTACAAATTAACAACTTGTTAATTCCGCGTGTATATTTACATTAAATAAAAAAAAGTGGAAAAATGCAATAAAAAATGTCTCAACGTTAAACAAACTTCAATTTCTTTTGGTTGGGCGAAAATAAATGAGTCTTTTGCCACTTTTCAATCAGCTTATCATATTCTTGATTATAAAATACAAAAACCTCTTCACAGTCCAACCTTGCCTCGTGTTGTGGAGGATTATAAGAGTCGCAGTTTATTTTCACAAGATTCATGTCTTGGTTAAATTCAGAGACATCTTGATAACTTCCTGACTATAATGGACATAAAGGAAAAAAAAATAAACTGTAGATGAAGCATTGTAATTAACTGAAATGTAATGCTAATAGTACAACATACCTCAAGTTTTCTCTTGACCGTTGAAAAATCCATTGGATATTTCACAACTTGATGGTAACCAGGTGCTTCTTCCTCAGTAACTAAACGCAAGTAAAAACCAATGATAGAATGAAGACTGAACTGCACTTTGTAAAAAGCATAAACCTACTCAGATGACCAAAATAAATTACCTGGATGTAGAAACCAATGTGAAGCACCTGGTCCTCCCTTAACTCGCCTTGAACCACGGAATTTCATTACGCGAAGAAGAAGGCTTGAAATATAAGTAAGATAAAATAAGTAACTATCGATGCACAGTGTTTACAACATTTTAAGATATTATAGATGGGCTTATACCTTTACTCCAAATTCAATCAAAGATATGAACATATTAACCAGAAGAAAAATATCACAAAATGTAGAATTAATCGAATAATGGTTTAAAAACTCAAAAACGTGGCTGCATTAAAAAGTAATGTTAATTTTGATGATTTCACAAACAATCTGAAAAACCCCTATAGAAATTGCTACTTATTATTGCCTTTGATGCCTCTGAAAGGTGATAATGGGGAACTTGTTAAAAGCAGCCTCCAACCACAGAAAAGCTACATAAGTGCGTGATAAATTTAAATTAGTGTACTCTTAATAATGTTGAAGGTAGCAACATTTAACCTACCCCATTGCTGATCTTGCCCAACCAGAAAGATGTGCTATGCTGGAATTTTCCTCAATTGCACTGCCTCTATGAGTACTAGGCTTTCGTTTTCTTTTGCCGGCACCCCGGGAGCTTCCTAAAATATATTATATAACAACGGCACGTGAAACTGGAACTTAGCACGACTAATTAAAAAAATGGCTGCCTTTTCAAATAATACCAGCAGAAGAAGATACATAGTCGTTTTCTTCTTTGAATACATCAATTAGAACAGGGTTTTTTGGTGTACCGTATGTTGTATCACATTCATCCTATAATAATAGCCAAACATTGCATATATTAGTTTTCATGTATCACATATGATATCCAATATTAAAATGGGGGATGGACCTGTACATTAATACAACAGTTTGCTATCATGCACTGACCCGCAACCTTGAAATACCTGTTGCAAGAAAATATAGGATGTTGAACCATCATCATGAACTGTTACCTCCGCAATTGGGATTTTTCCACTACTCTCGCCAGATAATTCAATTGCTTCAACTGCAATAATGTCATCGGGATGGGGAACATCAATTGAAAGGTTTATGGCGTCACTCTCAACTACTGAATCTGTAACCATAAAGATGCTTGAACCTGGAAAAGTTAAGTTCAGCATTAAAGACAAGTACGATGAAAATGTTTTGACCCTCAATGAATTTTAATTTTTTCTTTTCTTTCCCTGTATTAACCACTCAAAATAATGTCAACAAATGTAGTACAAACCATACCTGAAGATTGTGACTTAGAACTGGCCAAAACGTCCTTAATTGACACTTGAATTGCAGGTAATGCAACTGGTTCAAATCCAACATCTGGCGAACAGGTCAGTGATTTATCTTCTTCTTTACAAGCTGGCAAATACTGCTCAACTGTTGCACTTTCATTGACAACAATTTCATCTCTAACTAACTCACTAGTTGCTGGATTAAAATTAGACACATTGCTCTCCATGATCGTGCAATGTTCACTCTCATCAGTTGTCACGACGGTCTCTTCGATTATACTAGTAATGATATTGTCATCGGTAAAATGCACTTCTTCACATTCCAAAATCTCCTCAACAACCAACTGCTCGGCTGCAGAGTTTCTGTCTTCAGAGTCAGTATTTTCCTGAATTGGAATTGCAGAGGAAGGTGAATTTGCATTCAATTCACCCAAATCATCATTTGGCATAACATCAACATTGTCAGTTAAGAGAGTATTGCTTTCCTTAGTTTTTCTCCTTGCAACTGCGTCTTCCTTACTATAGGTAACTCCACGATACAATGACTGGGAAGAACTGGGGGCCAATAGCGGAACTTTCAAAACTTCCTTGGTTTGCATATTTTCTAATCCTTTATCTTCTACCTCAGTTTTTATTACAACAGCAGAAGAGTTTTGTTCATTTAGAAAAATGGAAGAATCAATTTCTTTTTTTAATACTACCGACGATGCATTATCTGAGCTCATTAGCAAAGTGGCTTTAAGGGAGTCTTTTGAATCTTCATCTTGTTTTATAATAACTTGTGATGCCTTGAAGTTATTTGCACTACTTTCTGGTGTAGCGATGCTATCAGGCTGCTCAGCTTCGGTCTTGATCGCAGGGAAATGTAATGGCAAATTTCCTGCAGATGTCAAAGGCTGTTGCAAGCTTTGAGTGGTTCCTAATAAAAATCCATTGTTAATAACTTTTTCATTTTAAAGAGTTATATTTAGAAGCAAGAAGATAAATATTCTCTGACAAGCATTACAAAATTTCCAAACTTTTGAATTTTTCAAACGAATTCCTGTAAAATTATAACTACTAAAAAGTAACTACACAATGAATATCACCATACTCTAAAGTAATTTACTACAAGCAAATTAGGACAGACATATTAACATCCTTTAATGTATAGAAAATTATAGGGCATTAACTGTTTGCAGTAAACGATAAAATCGATATTCCTAAAAGGTGAAATTATTGAAAATTTAGTTACCAGAAGTACTCTGTTCATCTAAGGGGGCCTCTTTCTGGTTGGCAGATGGGTAAGGATAAAATATTCCAGTCGTTGGGTCAAGCTCTCCATTCTCCCCAGATGTAGTTTGTATAAAAGTGCAAGGCTCATGGCTCTGTTCAACATTTGTAGATAGACTTGGCATAGCAGAAATCTCCTCCTGTTGAAACCAAAGCCAAAATTGAGAAATGTGGAAAGGAAAATAAAAAACGTCATTAGATTGAATGACATAATTTTCAACGTACATTATTTGCTTGTACTTTATCAGCTTGCTTCAGCAAATCCATCGTCAACATTGTCTGATTCATAGCTTGACCTAAATTTGATTGACCTTCTAAAAAGTCAAACTGTAGATAAAGACGATTTTCCAATAAAACAAAATACAAGTTAATAATTACATACGCATTTCCAGACTTTTGTTGTCTTGAACTGCCGATTGTAAGGTAACCTGTTTGTTGCTATAAATCCATTCATCAAGAATCATTAAATGATGTGTTCAATAATAATAACTAACAATCACCAAGCTATTGCAATTTGATTTTACATTTATTTAGGTAAATGCCAATGTAAAAAACAAGTAAATAATCACCTGCTTGTTCTAAACAACTCATCCATTGAACCTTGGTTAAGCGGTTGTAATGCTGGTTGTTTGAGTTGTTGCTCATCTTCAAGCGTTTTCTGTTCTCCGATAACCATCCACTGCTTGTCAACTACAACATGTGCAAAAACATAACATTGTTTAAATGTGGCCATTTTTAGGTTAAGGTGCATTTACTGTCCAGAATGTTTGCAAATATTATTTGAAAACTGCTTCTACCACTGATTACAGAAAAAAAAAACATTTTTTCAATCGAACAGAATACCATGCTAAACAACATAAAAACACAGTGACAATTTACATCTTTCCTAGAAAACCTCGAATAGGTTCTATAAAAAGTCAGGCAAGTGAAATGAATTGAAATTAATAAAGGCAAATCATCACTATTTTGTAAAATCAGTTTTTTTTTAAATCTTGCCTGTGTCAAATCATGACCCCAAAAATGCGAGGCATATACTTAAATAACAGTTCAAATAAAAAAAAATGACATTATCCTCATTTTACAGCTTTTAAGAGATTATACATAAAATGTTTCATATTCATCGACCGATTTTACCTATTTGTTTATCAGTGGCTTGGGCTTCAACTTGATCTTCAACTTTCATTTCTTCTGCACTATCTGCCTGATCTGTAATTTCTATTGTTTGGATATCTGCTGATGCTCCATCTGGAAGAATCCCAGCTGCCTGAAGTAAATCGGCCAACACGGTGCTTTTCATTTCCATTTGGTTTATCTATGGGGCAGCAGACCAGAGAAATTTTAAAAAAAAATTGATTATATATAAATAAAACCCAATACATTAAGTAACGAGCATATAAGAGTCAGGATTCACAATCAGTTTCCAAACTTTTAAAGACGACCTAACAAAGATTTCGATATGGAAAAGATATAACCTTATCATCTTGGCTACTTTCAGAATTTGGTCGTAAAACAGTTTGTGTGCAAGCAGTAACTGATGCAGGTAAAGCCACTGCATTTCCAGATGACACAGAAGATAAGTGCGCTTTCTGAACAACAAACAAATTAGGCTTTCCCCCTAAAAATAATAATTACTGAATTATTAATCAATGGACATTAAATGTTATTCACTTTTTGTCCTATCAATAAAATGAATCAAACAATCCATAATGATACATTTTGGCTACCAGTTAACTTTTCAATGGTCCTAACTTTTTATAACACAAAGAAACTTACCATGGGATGTTAATGACATTTTAGGAGCCACTTTGACTAGTGCAGTTTGTCTTCCCTTTGACCCTACAGTAACCAATGTAGGGGAACCAGTGCTTTTGGCAACACTAAATGAAGTTGGCATGAGTACTTTTCCTGAAGAAGCCTGAGTTGTGATGACATTAACAACCCGTGTTCCAGATTGGTTTCCTAATCAAAATGGAAACATTAGCAAAGGGAAAGGCATAAAAGAAACATCACGTTGGATACTAATTGACAAAAGTTACTAACCAGGTGCTAAAGAAGCAGTTTTTGTAACAACAACGATTGGGGAAGCACTACCACTACTTGAAGGCTTTGCTATCATTTTTGTCCCACTACCAGACATTGGCAATGCTTGAGCAATGATTTTCAAGCCACTGCCATCTTTAAACTGGAATGTAGGTTTTGCTAATGTAGATCCAGATCGAATTTGTAAAGTCTGAGTATGAGCAGTTGCTGTGGATGGCTGGGAGGTAATAGAGGCAGCTGCTCCTTTTCCTTTTAGTCGTGCTGTAACATGTTACGCAGTATATTTACAGACATTTTAGCAAAATTGACAATTCAATTAATGGAATGTTTTTTCGATTATATAATTTGATATAACGAATCAGTATAAATAAATTCTCTATGGAAAATGCATTGCAGTTATCATCAACAATATATCGTTGAAGTAAATTATTCAAAAAATTATAATGTTTATAGAAATTTCGGCATGCTAAAATTATAAATAGCTAATACACATACACTTACACATGCTTGAGGCAGCAGATGTTGATGCTGAGATGGGAGTTATCAATGAATTTTTGGACTGAGCTTGTGACGCACTCACAATAGTAGTTGCTGGCTTCACATGACTTCCTAATGATCGCTGCAAAATGCTTGAAGGCAAATTGCCACAGGAGGTAGATACCAAGATAACCTAGAGATCATATGCATCACTTGGTTTTGTATTTTGTTGTTCTAACTATGATTGTGAGCTTTTCTTTTTAAATTGTTTACATTTATGGGCTTCTGTATTGAATTACCTCTGATGCAAATGATGCAGGTAACTGGATCTTAAACCTCATCAATTGATAATTAGTAAATGAATTTATGTACACATATTTATGTACACGATGCTTTATTTATGCCCTGCTTATTACGAAAGAGTGATTGTGAGCACAAAGCTGGAGGACTACTCCCCGGGTGGGAACAACAGCATTGTCAATAAGTATTGCAATAGATAGCCTATGCTATTCATTAAATCTAGTTTGAAGACTCAAAGTACTGCCAGTAGTACAGTATAATCTCATAATAATGAAAATTATGCAAAATACCATAATAGCAAGTACAATTTTACAGAAACTACAATTCTGATTTCATAGAAATAACCATTTCCTAAAGTATCAAGATGCATGAGTTTAATTTCCAAATCGGGCAGGCTTTATATATTTTAAATACCTTTTGACCTGACGTAGTAACTGTGCTGGTAACTTGTACAGGTGAGGTTCCAATAGGTATGTTCACTGTACGCGGAGCAGCAGATGATTTACTTGATATTGTCACCTATTTAAATGAGAAAACAAAACGTAAATTATCATCACAAATATTTCAATAAGTGGCATTACAATATTAAAGATCAGTTTTTTGGTGTTTTAAGCAACTAAATGCAAACTGGAAAAAAAAACATTTGATGCAATCTAACCAAAAAATGATTTTTCTCAGATTCAGCACAAATATTATACAAAAGTCAAATGCAAAGAATAATGCAAGGTACAAAAAACACCTTTTGAGTTGTATTCGGTGTATCAACAGGAGATGAACGTTTCCGCCTTCGATTTTTATCATCATCAGATAGATCTTCCATATTTCCTGTAACAAACAATTTTATTACAGACTGCCCAGGTATTCAAATTCATAAATGGTTGTTTATAATAAATCATTAATCCCCACCACAATCACATGCATTGGCATTGCCCCTGAGATCATGTTAACATTACCCAATGTGGAATTTGTAGCATGAAATTCTTGGACTGAGCATGAATGATTTTCCACCTCTTCTGAGAAGTTATCTAAAACCCCAGTATGCTCACTTTCAGACTGCAATAGTGGGGAAGAATGGGTCTGTGTTGTATGTGATGAAGAATTTGGTTTTACCAAATTGATGGACCTATTTCCTAAAGCTGGTTTCAATGGTGTTATCTCCATGTCATGAGATGTATTACCAGTTACTGCAAAAAACAGACAATGGGTTGTATTTCAAGGGGGCAATTAAGGAATAATTTTTTCTTTAAAATTATGCTGGGGATTCTCTGAAATTATTTTTAATAAAAGCAGCAACATAAGTTTTTTATATGGTTGAGAGATTAAAGAATAATGCAACCAATAGATTTCACCCAATGAAGAGGGGCTGCAAGTGAAAAAAAAATTGTGAAGTGTTCAAACAAACTGAAACATCATTTTGGATGAACTGTTTATTTATATATTACGTGAAAGAGCTCAGAAAATGTTTGACAAATTTTCAGGATGTGCATCATTTTTGCAAAAAGAAAAGGGAAATTTAAGAATAAAATGCCATAAAATAAATATTTATTAACTCAATTTACTCAAAAATTGAAAATTTACCAAAATTTGGAAGAGGCAAAACAAAGGAATCAAAGTAACACCCTCTGATAATTTAACAGAGCATTGAAAACAAACAATTTAGAAGTAATTTTACCATGCTTGTTACTTGTGGTAGAAGGTGGTGGCATCGAAGCATTTTGTGCTGCTGCCATATTTGCAGCATTGTTAGCAAAAACTGTGAAGGCAGTCTGAGGAACTAACCGCGGCATTAATGGAACAAGCCGCCGACCTTCAATGGCCCATTCGCTGGATTTGCTACAACCAGAGATTCTTGGGGGGAAAAAAAGGGAGTTACAAAAGTCCAAACCTAAGGGAAAAATCCTTTGATTAAAAGTTAATAAAGTCAATAAAAACATACTGATCAGCAATGGTTGTCAATTTTTCATCATTAACTGCCCTGCGGATTTCAGCTCTATGACGTTCCGTGGAGATCCTAACCAAAACAGATCGCTTTAGTACATACCAATTTAGATTTTATATCATATATATATATTTATTTATAATACCCTAGCAGGTTGCATAAGTCTTGAAGCACTTTTTTCTTTTCTTTTGTAAGATCACCTTGCGCACGAAATGCTGTGATAATGGAATAATATGCCTCCAATTCTAAAAACAAAGTATTGTCACCTTTACATTGGAATAATATTTGAGAAAAGAAAACAAAAATAACTGCCGTAACAAACCCAAGCGGCGCAACATCTTCTTGCATTCATCTTTAGTTAAATCCAAAATCTGCGGCCACATTATGATATACTAAATGTGACCTTTGAGTCCTTCAGGTTAACTAGAACAAAATCCCCAAAAAAGCTGTCAATTATCAAAATATTAAATATAATAATCAATGCAATAAACAAGGTCATCAAAGCACACACAGGACGCAAAGGTTTTTTAGTGCGAACCTATAATGTACCGCAATTTCTTCATTGATTCCGTAGAATTGTTGCAAAGGGATTAGCTATTTGCTCATGCACACACAAACGAGTGACAATTTCAGTAAATGGAAAGTTGTGGACAATAGTTTAAAATTATCCGCCCTGCATTCCTACCAAAAATAATCTACATGTATATAGAGCTTGCATCGAGTGCTTCACAGATATCCGAACTCCAGTAAAACAGGTATATGTATAATTCCTAATTAACTGGAGTCAGAGATAGTTTCATAAAGCGCTGTAAAATGCGTGCAATGATCACATGCATGCATGCTGATAGTCTAGAATTGGCATTTGGCTGTTCTGCTTGCGATTTTCAGTTTAAAACTTTTAAGTCGATCTTGATTGGTGCTCTCCTATAGCTACGACGTTATTTTTATAATAAACTAGCTGTCTCGGCCAAACGTTGCTTTGGCTTAGTCTAATTCCTCTATGATACCTCCTTGCCCCCCCCGGTATCATCTCTCCCAATTCCCTATTT
>JAQGBX010002465.1:0-20341 GCA_034698745.1 Megaphyllum sjaelandicum | reverse complement strand
TGGGTGGATGTTGGCTTTTTGGTGAGGCCGACCTGAGTTCCAACATGGTGGACGATAGCGTAAAAAACTGGCCTTACAAAGTCCAAAACGGCCAAATGGCATGACACGATATGCCATACGGTAAACAAATACCGTCGATGTAACGGTATTTGTTTATGGTACCCAAAAATTCCCTATTATTGCTCGCATATCAGACAACGTATCTGGTTTTTGGCTGTTGTGTGCATCCTTGCATAGCATCTATGCAAGGCAGAAAAGCTCAATTGAAATCTAAGGTTTAATAGTAATCATTTCCTATTAAATAAATGAAATGAGCTTTGGATTACAAAGGTTGCATTGGACGTCCAAATTGTTGACATTTTTATAGCAGGACATGACTTGAATGCATCCAATTGTGCAATTGACCAGCCCTGACGACTTGGTGGTAGCATTTCAGCCTTGCATAGGCTGCAAGGATGCACATCAGTTAAAAACCAGGTTCGTTGTCAGATATGTGAGCAATAAAAAATGTCACAAGCACTATTACCGCACTAATTATGCAACGCTAACCAACTTTCTGATTCGAGGATTGGCTCTATCTCAAAAGGTCTAGCGTTTAAAATCGCAGACGCCATGAAATTGATGTGCACTGTAATGTTTGACATGGCTTCTGGAGTCATCACATCTTATTAACTGATATAAGCACATTTTACCTAGCGTCTAAGGTGGTAAAGATATTTGAAAGGCCCAGACATATGCCCCACCCTGACGTATGAAAAAACGAAGGAATAATCACGGGGCGACAGGCCAGGAGAACATATAGGCCAATGTTTCCCAGCGCTGCTATAATCAATACCCTAGTATGAAAGCCATGGTTACCAGCTGTGATGTACTGGAACCAAATTTTCTAAGTTTCTTTCTCCGTGGGTAACTTTTTTCAAAGTCACACGTAATTCTTGCACCTAAACGAATTTCTCACCAAATCCAAGCAGGTACACAACTATATTTCCTCTCACGAACACTATAGATATGTCAGTCAAACATGCTCCCACTATCAGGTGAAAACACAGCTCAATATTTGACCTTGTTTCTGCATGGTCAAATATTGAGCTGTGAAGTGTAATCAGATTTCTGTATACAATTACAAAGATACATGTATATCATCAGCAGAAAATCATCGCCATACTGTACATGTGCATATAATACTAATGCCATGTCACGAAAACCTGTTTTCGAAGAGATATGGGCAACGATTTGGCAGGTCAAGCACACTCTGGCTGCTTGCACTTGCAGCACTGTGACACCAGGTTTATTTTGCTGGGATATTCAGATGTCTTGGTGTGCACTGGTCGAATAAATTTTAAGTAACACAAACTTGTTGGCCCAATGTTGGCAGTGTGTTTCTGTGCCAACGAAGTTGTGTTGCGGCAACGTTGGCAGAAAGCGCTCCGCCAACGTCTACATGTCTCACGGGCCATTAACCCAGGAACAGTGCATTGGGAATACGTTGTCACTACTTTAATAATTCAATTAATGATGAATGATTGGAATGCAATTGCCATAAAAAGTCATGCAAAGTTATCCATGCAAAAGGTTAGCATAAAATTAATAGAAATTATTTCAAAATTCATTTCAAATACTTTCACAATTTGAAATACAGTTCAATATACATCGCACATAAATCTAAAAAATTGAAATGCATTTCTAAATAATTGCAAAGGTCAATGTAGGACATCAACCGAGCACCCTGACCATGCATGCCCTTCTTTGACCTACGAGCTAAGATTGCTTCAGTCAGGATCAGATCGATGACCAAGTAGTCGCCCGGCACATGGAAGTCAAACGCTTGATTCGAAATTGCATGACGGGAATCGGTGCTCGATATAATCAATCATCGTCTTAAAAAGCCAAGTGGGAGCACGAGTCGAATCTTGAGAAGGAGATTACATCCAAAATCGAGACAGCTATCATCGCCACTCGGGCATTTTAAATGGGCGACTGATAGACAAACCTTCAGGGATTAGAAATGTTCTTAACAATGGTTTGATTAAATTTACAAAAGTCATTATGGAAAATAACATTTTGTAAGTTTTCTTTCAAAGGTTCCAGCAAATTCAAAATGGGACGCCAAGATAAAATCTGACATAAAAGCAATAATGCTAGGTAAAGTGCAATTTTAGAGCAACGACCAGATGCCTTTAATTTACGCTTATTATAGCCATTTTGAGTCCAATTGACAACATGTTAAAGTCAATTCAAAAAAGCTTTTCTATAATTGACGGCCAATGAGATATGATTATAGCCTTTACCAATCGTTTTGCATTATATTTTCACTGAAAAATGAAAATCACATTACAGATATTGTGACACGTACAACAGAAATCTCTGATGAATATATATGGGTCGATTTTAACCTACAACCGTTTTCAATGGATGACAAATGGAGACTTATGCAAACAACAATCGTCAAATGGGGCCAACAACGAGCGAAAATCGTGCAATATAAAACTATTAACAACCCTTGTTTGATCATTGAAGATTACCATTTTTGGACCAACGACAGTTACCACCCATTATACCACATTAAATAAACACGCAGAGGATTTTCGCGAGTTTTCAAATATAAATGTCACATCACCAGCATTGATAAAAGTTATTTCTGACCCATATCTGTTGATAGACAGTTTATGAAGTATGACCTTCATGTACAGGGTTACAAGAAATCAACCACCCTATTCGACAAATTCAATTAGGCCTAATACAAATCTTTTTAAAATGTCGATCGTTTATGATTGGTACAACAAACTTTTGAGTATGTCAGAAGACTGCACATGTACAGTGGTATTTAGAAAACAAGATAAACCACTTTAAGTTAAGTTTGTTGAAACAATTTTATGCATCAAATCCTTATCAAAACTACAGATAAAACACTATCTTGCCCATCTTTGTTTGACAAATATAAAGTATAATCTAAAAAGATGAAATTATTTTGGATCATTGAAAAAACGCTTTTTTCGGTCTAAAAAGCCTTCGATTCGGACATAAGAAAGTTTATATTCATAAAAACAAGATAGACAAGCAAAGGGTCAAAACATTTTGCTATTTTACGAGCGTTGATGAGCAACATGTGAGCATGAGATAACTTGAGGAAAAGTTTTTTAAAGTTTTTATAACATTTTTCGTTCGCAACAACATTATAACGTTTTTTATCGAACAAAGTTTAATCAAAAGCATAGATAGAAAACGCCATTGAGAAATATAAAGTTTGCATTTCCTCCATGTACAAAGCTCTTTTCAATGACCTTTTTTGATCAACTGGAAATACAATGCAGCGTTTGATTCTTAACTCAAGGATGTACTTAGCAAACATTTGATCGTTCTAAATCTAAGAGCATTTATAAACATCATCAGCATGCATGAAAAAGAGGTAAACGTATAAGGAACAGTTTTGTCTAATTTTTTTCCACATAACTTTAACCATCCTTACAATTCTCTTGGCACATATAGGCCGTTGTTACGAAGCGCATCTTTCCACCAATGATATCTCCAATGTTTAATAAAAACAGTCTGTATATCTAGGCGCCATAGTCCGTTTTATCGATTCGGGCGCATTCATAAACCCGAAATGATGAATTATTCAACCTATAACCATAAGCGGAGATAAAAACCGAAACAAAAAAAGAAACTGAATAAAAGTGGCGCCAACGACCATCTCCGAAGCATTGTGACCAGGCCAAGAATTAATAGCAAGCCCATTGTGTGCGGAGTGCATGGGCCTCTTTATTGGTCCATTCTCAATTATTTGTTTTGGCCAACTCAAACACGAGTGACCCGAGCATGCAGGATCCACGCTTCCTGGAGTGTCCGTGCAGTGTCACAATCGAGGAAGGACATGAATGACTGCACCAGGAAGCAAATTTAAAGCAGAGTTGGCTGATAACCCGGGCCGAGCATCGGATTCCCAATGGGCATGCCATAATACGGACCGAAAGCGAATATCGATCGTCCATCTTTAGCAAATAGGAAATTCAAGATGGCTTCCGTGAATGATGCTCGGATTTAAAGGCATCATGCGAACAGGCAAGTCCCGCTTAACGAAACTGATTGGTTTCAACAAACCTGTTCGTCACTTGACAATGGTTCTCGTAGAAATCAAAGTAAAGATAATAACAGCACTCTCAGCTCCTACATGTATGCGCCCTACACCTTCTTTCTTGGCCTTTATTACCATCCAAATGTACTAATCCAGTGATTTAAAGGCTAAAATTTTGTACAAAACTAACCATACATTCAACTTCATCGAAATACAATGTACAGTAGCTAGGATACAGAGTTGCGTTGGAATATGAGTCAATTGAACATAAATACTATATACAGGGTGGGGCATGTCTGGGCCTCTCAAATAACTTTACCACTTCAAGCCCTATAGGTAAAATGAGCTTACATCAGTGAATAGAATGTGATGTGAGGACTCCAGAAACCATAAAAGCACGTCAATTTCATGGCGCATGCGATATCTCAGATAAAGCAAATCCAATAATTAGAAAGTTGGTAATGATCTTTGCATAATTAGTGCTTGTGACATTTATTATTGCTCGCATATTTGACAACGTACCTGGTTTCTGGCTAATGTGTGCATCGTGGCAAAGCATCTATGCAAGGCAGGAATGCTACCAACAAGTCGTCAGGGGCTGGTCAATTTCACAATTGAATGCATTTAAATCATGTCCTGATATAAAAGAATGTCAACAATTTTGACGCCAAATGCAACCTTTGTAATTCAAAGTTCATTTATTGAGTTAGGAATGATTACTAATAAACATTAGATTTCAATTGAGCTTTCCTGCCTTGCATAGATGCTATGCAATGATGCACACAGCCAAAAACCAGGTTTGTTGTCAGATATGCGAGCAATAATAAATGTCACAAACACCATTATTGAACTAATTATGCAACGCTGACCAACTTTCTAATTCGAGGATTTGCTCTGTCTCCTTCGGTTTAGCGTTTAAAATCGCATGCGCCATGAAATTGACGTGCACTGTAATGTTTGACATAGCTTCTGGAGTCCTCACATCACATACTATTCACTGATGTGAGCCCATTTTATCTCAAATAGGCTATTTGAGAGGCCCACACATATGCCCCACCCTGTATATAAGGTCACTCCAAAAGAAATGCGCCACATTATTATTTAAATTCAATTTTATTCTACATACTAGCTATTCACATAGAGTACAGAAACGACATTTCTGATTGCATTTTAATTATATTAAACTCATTTCCACACTTGCCGGTGCTTTAGCTCTCCTTAGAGACGACTGTTATGCTTGATGTTCACCAAAAGCTGCTAGTGTCTTGCTGTTGCACGGCCATGCCCTGCCATATTGTCAGTCGATAAACCAAGGAGATTAGAATACTTGGATGAACAAAGTTACCACACCCGGTTTATAGTTCTGATCTGGCAACCTGATTACCATATCTGATACAGGTAAATTAATGGCGTCTCTTCCAGGAGCAAGGTGCCGCTAAACGGTGGCTCAGGCGTGCCGGTCCACAGATTTTACCATTCAGGTATACAGGTCCTAGTTCCAAGGGTGGCACAAAGCCGTTGAAAGTGATGGAGATTATAGGCAAAGACGTAAAAATTTGTATCTAAAAGACGCATACAGTATTCATGAATATGTATTCCGATTATGTAAAATTAAAAATCGAATTAAAAAATAAATAAAATAAAAATGGAGCATTTATCACGGGCGCCACATACTCTGTTATTTATTTACTGCTGATCCTGATCTACACCATGAGCTGTTTACTCACCTACTTTGTTTTCATCGTTTTCTTTCGTACTTGCACATGTACAGGCCTACAGTATCATGAGGGCATATATCCTTGCCCTCATGATATATTTGTACAAATTTCGATACTCTAAATGAATAATGATCAACTCGTGCTTCGCACCATTAACTCACATTGAAGACAAAAAAATGCTTTTGACAATATGTATAGATTGGAACCAGGGTGGAAGAAAAGTCTGTATCTTATTAATTTTGCTTCAAAATAATGGCCGATATCAACTTTCTGCTAATGGGAGTGTATAGTAATGTGCCCTGGCGCTATCCAATGATGATGTCAACCGTGACCGTGCGGGTCATCTTCAAGGTCATTTAATTTCTAACCCTTAAGCGGTTACTGATACAACAAAACGTCCAATTAGAAATCTGTAGGGTTATTAGTAAAAATACATTGTAAAACATAACATATATAATAATAACTGTGTAAGAGGATATTTCACTTACGAAATGTCAACATGCTCCTGAATGCTGCTCACCAGCAATGCTTACTTGTCATTGAAAGCAACGTGCAATACAAGTAAGCATTGCTGGTGAGCAACATTTAGGGGTATGTGGACATTTTGTAAGTGAAATATCCTCTTACACAGTTATTATTATCTTACGTTTTACAATGCGTTTTGATTAATTTGGCCATGCCCTACAACTTCTTAATTGGACGTTTTGTTGTATGATTAACCGTTCCTAGGTCACGGTTGACATCATCATTGGATAGTGCCAGGGCACATTACTATACACTTCCATTAACAGAATGTTGATATCGGCCATTATTTTGAATCAAAATCGATAAGATACAAACTTTTCTTCCACCCTGTATTTTGCGTTATTGAAACTCATCTCAAAACAGATTTTGAAATGGAATGACAAGAGTAGATTTTCAAAATGCATTTTAATTCCAATCTATAAATATTTTCAATGCACGCGTTTTATTTTGCAATGTGAGAAAGTATTGTGTATACTATTTCATCATGGGCGGTGAGGGGGGGAGGAGAATAGATCAGAATACCTGGTACCTTACGAAGATGAATTTGCAGTTTATCGTTCGAAGCCAGCTTTAGCATCGTCCTAATGGACGTGCATTATTGATATGGCAATTATTGCCTTTATAGTTGAGCAGCAGGAAGAAATTAAAATTTGAAATGATTAGCCTTTGCTCCAAAAAAACGCGAGAAAAATACGGTTGGGGCAAAACAAAAACTAGCGCAGATGAAGTGGCGCAAAAAGCAATCATGCGTGTGGGATGTGGCAGGGGTATGTTTTTGCAATATTAATAAACCGAAGCAATTTGTTGAATGGCAGCGAGTGCATCCGCCTTAATGCGTCTTCAGCGAGAGATGCATCAAAGGGAAAGTCTTATTTCTTGCGCGTAATAAGGTTAAATGAAAACGAGACTAAGTTCAAAACGGAGGCATTTCGCAACACGAAATGCCTTTAAAAAGAAATCAGACAATTGCAACCTGCTCGTGCTAGTCATTGACAGCATAAACACTGTACCACCCACGTAAGCAGAACACCATGCTGGCTATGTACATTATTTTCACGTTGCTTTTCAGATATTAAAAAAAATCCATATACAGCGAAATGCGATTAGCTCCAGAAAGGCCAGAATATATTTAGAAGAAACTTTAGTGCTCTTCAGACACGCGTTAAATCCGAGGACTGGAGCACAAAAATTTTATGAGCGTATCTTTAGAATCGTATATATATATGTTTGTGATAACATTCATATTGAATAATATTTCAAGATATTTAAATAATTGGTCCTAAATTCAATATTTACATTGAAAAATATTTCATTTTATATCTATAATTTGCTTAATATTCAACTTTGATAATGAATAGGATGTATTTCATGATATAATTTTACACATTTGGATATTTTAAATGATCAACGATACTTAAATTTGCGTGTGAGGTATGGAGCCCCTATTTACAGGCAGACAAAATCAAAATTGAAGCTGTGCAGAAAAAGTTCACAAAAAAACTACCGAGTTTTCAGGGCTTACCTTATAAACAACGGCTAATTGTTTTGTGTTGAGAACAGAGAGCCTTGAATTACGAAGAATTAGTATTGACCTTGTTAGTTGCCACAAAATCTACCATAATTTAACTTCTTCCGGATTCCCAATGCTAGACAAAAATTGACTAACACAAATCTGAAAAGCCATGATAAACAAATAACTTGGGACACTACAAAAAAGAATTGTAGGCACTTCTTCTTTGGGCCTAAAGTTGGCAGAGTTTGAAACACACTACCTGCTGAGGTTGTAATGGCCTCCACATTTTTCAAGTTTAACACCCAACTGAAAGCAGTAGATCTTGCACATTTCACTACCTTAATTCTTCAAGTTCTCTCCTATTGTACACACTCAATGTATGTAATGTCTATGTTTTCTGACTGTATTGTGATGGCATTCTGGGGTAGATATAAGTGATGTCTTATATACATCCCTTCTATGCCCTTTCCTAAACTGGAAAAAGCATTTATTATTATTATTATTATTATTATTATTATAAATCTATCAATTTTATCCATGTAGGCCTGCAGTATAACATACATAAAATTTCAATATTCATAATGAATAATATTTAATGATTCATATTCATAAGTCATTAAACTTACAAAAATATAAAAGTATAACATAAAAATGCAATAATCACAATGAACAAATCCGTTAGAATACCTACTTGGACAATATATAATACCAGATTATAATGCAACATAAATTTTGTTTGAATAAAATATATTGATTGCATTTATTTTCAAAATGATTCCATTGAAAATCAATCATTATAAGACTGGAACACATGAAATGCATTGAAAATACAGTGCACGTTGACTTAGCATGTTTTAGAATAGATTTTTAAAGGCAATGAGGAGAAAACATTTCGAGAATGGCACTTTAAAATGCACTTTAATAAACGAAAAACGAAACGTATTTTAAAATGCATGAGAAAAGACAGCAGTTTTTCCGGTTATTTCATCTAAAAAATCCTATAGGGAGAGACTAAGGATATCGCTTAGTCAAAGACTAGTTTCGGGGGAGCTTTGAGGGAAATCCCCTTAGGAAAAAGCATTTTCGGAATCGGATTTTATTTACGTTGCATACAAAAAGCCGGATGGCCGCTATTTGAATTGGTGCTATTGCGTTATCCCCAATCCCCGATCAATTGCTCATCACCATTGATTTTGGACATGGATTGCCCCTGAAAACGCATTAGTGCCCTTTGGGAAAAATGCGTTTGGGGGTTTGTTTCAGTAATGGGAAGACGAGTATCGCATTAGGACAACAGACGCGTAGAAATGACCAAGTTCGATCATTGCGGATCCACAAAACGGCTCTTGCCGTTGCTCAGAAACCAAAAGAAAAATGGGTTTAGGTCAGAATTTGCAACCGAAAATTTCCCCGGATGACGACTATCTTGAATATTAGTTTACCATAGGAAATAACGTAAAAATATATGTTCAAGTTCCCGTTTCTGATGTAGACATATTACCAGTTATCCCAAGTAAACCCGCATTGAAAAGAAATGCATTCCAAAAAATTGAATTGAGATTGGAAAACTTAAACGCATTTCAAAATACTCTTATTATTTTGAAAAAGCATTTCATTTACATGTACGCAATATGTTGACTATCGTCCATTTTGTATGTTTTATTGTACATGTACTGTATCTCTAGAAATTTAAACCTTTCAAAACTGCACCCAATGAATAGTTTGTAAATTGATATATTAATTTATAAAAATTATGTAACGCATTACCAATTTAGTACAATAGAACCCTCGTTCTAATAACACGAGGGTCATAAATTGAAAACTTTTTTACCGATTTTTGACCATTTGACAATTGTGACCAATTTTGACATTTGAGATGATTTTTGAAAGGAGGATGAATCGAATTGAATTTTGATTTGAAGAGTTAAGGGTAATGCATTGCAAAGTATTAGAAAAATACAACATTTTAAAATACAGTAGAACCTCTCTTATGTCAACCTCTATTATAGAAACTCTATTATAGCAACTCATTCCTGCCGACCAAATCGTGCGTTTTTTGGCTGGCGCAGGCTTCAACTTTGGGAAAATTAATTAAATACATCATGGGTGCAGTACCTCGTTTGAGGCCTGTTCGTAGCAGCCAAAGGCGCACTGGTGACTGTGAGAGCACCCTTACAATTTTTATTTTGTTCCTTGTTTTAGATGTTCTACAGAGTTCAAAGTGGAAACGGGCAGTGTTGTCAAAGCTGCCCAACAAAAGTGATACACATGTACTTGTAATGTGATAACATAACTTGGAATACTTAATTGACTTGTTTCCTATTTTTTTAAATTGGTTTTTTATTGGTTGGAATTTCAACCTCCCTTATGTGAACTTTTCACTTATGTCAACCACCTCTGGTCCCAATTAGTTGACATAAGAGGTTCTACTGTATAAGTACATAGTAACATAACTAAGAATTATGAATTTCACATTTTTAAAAAATTTCACGGGCATGCAATCATCCAACGTTGTGTGTATTGAACCATAATGACCCTTTTTAATATTCTAGTGATTTGCTAAATTTATAATTAATGTGTTAAATATGTATGCATATAAAATACAAATTGCCTAGTTATCAATCTTTCTTATCTATAGATAACTTACTACTAGCTGGAAAACCCGGCTTTTCCCGGGGAATCATAAATATGCAATAAAAATTTATTCACCAATAAATTAAATAAAGTAAACATAATTCGGAAATTCAGGGACGAATGATTTAATTTTGAAAAAGTCGGGGAAATTAAACGTATTAATTTTGCAAAAATCCAAAATGAATGTTTATACGTGGTTAGATCAGGGCCCTTGCAACCATTGCAAACTTGTTCAGATATTTCCAGAAAAAACTTCCCAGGACAAATCTTCAAGATTGTCAAGTTTGTGAGGAGAAACGTTCATAATTTTCGACAGTTTCCTAGGTCAAACTGGACAAACTTTCAACAAAATCTTAAAAAAATTGTAATATTTAAAAAAAAATTGTCTCGCTAATTTTCCCCCGTGTAGGTTTTGCAAAATCGTGGATTTAGCATTAGCAGATGTCAATTTTGTCGTTGTTCGGGGAAATTTGTTTCAAACCCTGGAATAGTCATGAAAGTTAAAAATGAATTTTCTGCGGGAACCCTTTCTAATTTTCTTGATGTCATTTTGACAAATTGTTCACTAATATTGGAGCTAGACTCTTTAAAAGACTATTTGAACTTGAACCTCAGCAAAACAAATGAAAGACGTGTTGTTTTAAAACATTTAACAACACTCTGACATGGGAAGTAAAATTTCAATCGGTAAAAAACGTAAAACTTTTCAAGTTCTGGTTGAAATTTGAGTTGCTCCCCAATACATACAGTATGTACGTGTATGACAGCATACAAGTTAGTACTGTACATGTATTTAGTGGAAACAGAAAGGCATCTTTAGAAATTTCGTTATTGTCGGGTCAATTCCAACAATGAGAAAATTTCACCACTTTAGGCAGGTGTATAGTTAATACTTCAAAAACTGGGGGAACTTGAGCAACTCGGCAAAGGTGGCGACCGTAGCGCTCGCCAGGGGGCGGGCGCGGTCGGTTACCGTGGCAACCGCAGGCTCCCTCGGCACCCTTGCCACATCTCGCACCATTGCCATGGCAACGGGCCGTACGCTAATGATTTTCCTTCCTCCGCAGCGCTCCGGCCTTGGACGGTGCGTTTCGTAAGGGGTAAGGGGGGACGGGAGAGGGGGCCAGGCTTACGCAACAGTCGGTCCTTTAAACAAGTTTTTTGGGGGTATGTGCAATTTTCCGGAGGGGGATTCGGGATGCTGGAGGAATTTTTCGTTCCGATTCGGCCTTCCCCCAAACCGGACGGAGCTTCCAGGGAAATAGTCAATGAGTTAATTAGTCAACTCATGAGCTACCTGGTTAGGTTCGCGTCTGGCTCTCCGATGACACGGATGTCGAAATTGGATCCCCTTACGAGAAATAAGATCCGTGCGATTCAACGTGCTATCCGCATATTTCCAATGTGTGCGCCACCTCCCGTCGTTTATCAATTTTTATTTTTGAGTTGTATCCATATTTCAAACAACTTCTCAAGTTTGGATGTCGCATTTATCATACAGGGTTCTCCCAGAAATTTCATTTTCAACTTCCCTTGACTTTTCCAGGTTTAAAAAAATTTCCCTGACCAATGACAACGTGAAAAATTTAAAATTTTCCAAAATTTACACTATACATTTTTTTTTTAAATTTACTAACAACAATTTTGAAAATTAACATAGACATTTTTAAAAATTTGCATACGGAAATCGTGGCAAATTTTGCAAATTTGTACTCAGGGCAAATTCTGCAAAATTTATACTCGGAAAACATGGAACATTTTGAAAATTTATACCCGGAAAACGTGGCAAATTTTGTAAATTAATACTCAGAAAACGTGGACAATTTTGCAAATCTGTTCTCCGAAAATGTGGACAATTTTTTGCAAATTTCTACTCGGAAAATGGGCCCTGAGCTAACCTGGTAGAAACATTAATTTTGGGTCGCCATGACTGGGTCGAATTTCCCTAAATTTTTCAAAATAAACCATTCTATCTTCCCAAACTTTTCCAGGTCTAGAGGAACCCTGTTATTTGCATAAATTTCCATGTTGACATTTATAGTTAAATAACACGAAACGATACAAAAATAGTCATCTGCTGTCATAGTTATTTTAAAAACATCCCAGGTTTTATAAGAAAGTAAATATAATAAACATGATAGTTCGATCCCACCATCCATTGTAATTTAATTCATTTCAACATTCGAGTTTAAGTAACGGCAAAAACGTCTTTTGAAACAACAGCTGCGAGCGGGAAATATTGATATTTTATTCCGAAGGGAAAAATCAATGTTGTAAATAAGTATTCTTTCGTCGATACAAGGACTGGAGCATCTTTGGACGTTTTTGCCAGTGCAGGTATGGGCTTTATGACCGCCTTCAGCAAGACAGGCATTCCAACAAGTGAATTACTGCAACTACACTAGCCTCCGAGCCGAGGTTGCAGGCAGGAGGGCCTCGATCGAGGGTGAAAAAGAATTGGGGAACCCGGCCACTTTTTGGTCTACTATCCATCCAGAGTGACCAGGGGTCGAGCAAAAAAAAAAAACCATCATAAACCCTTTTCCTGCTGAGCAACGACCTCCTTGCTCGAGTAGGAAAGCCAGGAACGGCCCGCATGAGAGCTTTTCATCTCATCCGCCAGAGGGCGAGCGTTTGTCGGCCATCTTAGTGAACCGAGATAACGACCGTTAGTCACGCTAATTTCTTGATTTTTTTGCTTTTCTCGAAACAACTGCTGGCGAACATGGTCGCCATTTGAAACAATTGCGACGAGATGGAAACAAATAAGATTCCAAATCAAACAGCAGTTTGATGACAACATCGACATTAGTTTTGCTACTACAGCTGTAGCAGCTATCAAAACTTGGCCATTTTGATAGTCTTCACTCAGCAGCTGCGATGCGAGAGACCAATTATTTCAGACAAAAAAAAATTAATTTTTTAAAAAAAAAAAAAACAAGGTGTGAAAAAATTCGTATATCTCGTTGTTCCGATCGATTTGTGTGAGAAAATTAAGAAATGTATGTTATTGCGTTGTTATTTCACGTGCTTTGGAATGTTTTTATTGTCCTTTAAAAAAAGCAAATTCCGAGAAAGTTGATTGCACTGAGCAGAGACTGGTTGGGTTCATCTCATTGGATTTAACCACATTAAAACAGGGTACCCCCAGAAATTTCATTTTTAACTTCCCAGACTTTTCAAGGCTTTAAAAAAATTTCCCTGACCAATGACAACGTGAAAAATTTACATATTTTCCAAACTTGACACTGGAAAATATTTTTTTTTTAAATTCACAAACGACAATTTTTAAAATTAACGTAGAATATGTTTCTAAAATTTAAAAAAATTGCATTAAAATTTTTTAAAGTGGGAAATTTTGCAATTTTGTCCCCGCAAAACCAAGAGAATTTTGAAAATTTGTACACAGAAAACGTGGACAATTTTGTTAATTTGTACTCGGAAAACGTGGAAAATTGTGTAAATTTGTACATGGAAAATGGGCCCCGAGCTAACTTTGTAGAAGAATTAATTTTGGATCGCCATGACTGCGTTGAATTTCCCTGACTTTTTAAAAAAACCATTCTACCCTGACTTTTCCAGGTTTTGCAGGTCTGAGTGAACCCTGTAAAATGGGTTCTAAAAATAATATTCATGCATCATGCAGCCCTCGAAGTTATGAGTACGTGTACCGTATTTGTTCTACCCCTGCAAAGTTTCTATTCTGGGTTGGTGGCAAACCCAGGGCGGGAGGCTCGAAAGCGTTGCGTGCGCGCAACTTTACAAATTTGGCAAAGCCGAGTACGTTAACAGCCGTAAAGCCAATGAAGTCCATTAGACATTCAAATGGCTAACAACGTGACAGGGCAAGTCAGCAACGTGTGTTTGGAGACAGTTTCGATCAATTCGTAACTCGCGAAAATTCAGCAGGTGCCATTAGCGGAGCACTTCCGACAATTAGCGTACATGTGCCATAATCCATCTAACAAGATTAATCATTTTAGATTGGCTCTAGTACACAGAAATTAAAAAGACAATTTCAAATCTTCCGACAAACGTTTTTGAAAATCCAATTACTGTACATTTTTACCACGCTTTGCATTTCTCAATTACGGTTATCATATTCTCACTTCGATGGCAAGTCAGAATTTCGGAAAAAGCGATTTTACCGTCTTAATTGCTTTTTGATTTTATCAGGAGATGACATCCGATAAATGGTACAACCGTATCATTTCCTATGACAATATTCAAAAAACAACTTGCACGACCAATAAAAATTAAATGCTACAATTTATTTTCTGGCATATTTTACGGATATTTATAGGCAGATCATTTTAGAAATGAAAAGTTCACTTGACTTCGAAAGTCGCCTTTTAAAATGGATTCTCAAAATTTAACAGTTCCAACTCCATTTTGTACTCAGAGTGGTTACATTTTCAATTTTAATTTCTCTGACTTTACCCTGACTAAGACCCAAAATTCCCTGACCAAAACTTATTCGTTAATGCATATCAACTTTTTTGTCATAATGAAAAATAAAATAACAATTACAATGAGAAGCTTGGCAAAACACTAGATTTTTTTACGAGTCCAGCTGAAGAGGATTGGGGATGGAGCTGCAAGCATACTGAATGCAGGGATAGCATTTTGCTTTTATTTGGGAAAATTTGCCTGACATTTTCATGACTACTTTTTTCCCCTGACTTTTCCCTGACCTGTAGCCACCCTGTTACTTTTCCCAGTCACTTTTGTTCACAAAGTTGCGCTCAACGTCATCAATAACGCTCAACAAAATCCACACGTGTGCGTACCAACAAACGCTTTACATGCATATATATTTACATGTATGTATAATACTGTAGTGCAGGAAAAGTCAAATTTCCAATGGTTATACTAATCGCGCAGGTGCTGGGTTTAATAATGGCAATTTCCAGTCTTTGCGTAAATCCTGGCAGACTAAATTTCCATATAATCTAGCAATTTTTTGTTACAAACTTCTTAAAAAAAATCTTATACCAATCGTGCAGGTTCTACGTTAATGACAATTTAGTCTTCGTGTAAATCCGGGCAGACAAAGGCTGCTACACAGAAAATCTAAATAAATTTCTTAAATCTCATCAATTTGCAGCTCGCAATCGATGGAAATTTTAAAGTACTAATAGAATACTGACATTTGCGAACTCTTTAGTCAGTGCATTCCACGTTTCCCAGCCTTAGCAGCATCCCTTTACATCTGTCAATGATTTCATATTAACACATTTACTGGAAAATGCCGGTAATTTATTGTCCTTTGTGATCGTGATAGCTAGTAGGCCTATACAATACTACATTCAAACATTCCAACAAGTTTCTAGTTCAAAAATACTTGTACTGCTGGAGTTATCCCACACCAGCAGCATTTATAAAAAAAATGTCCGTACAGGGTACATGTCCGTGCATGTACCCGGTTGAGGACCTTCTAGACAGCAGGCAAATAAAAATTGTGCAGTATTAGCGACCTTTGACACAATCCTCAATTTAAAAACTCATTTTTGATCTGCATTTCCGCGCATTACTACTCTCCCATAATCAAGCAGAACGTGCAGACTGATCGGTATATTCCCTTAATCAGCTAGATTGGCAAAATTGGGTTGTTTGCGAGTTGACATCTGCGCCTGCGTAGGGCAAAAAGTGGCTGACGAAGCAATGCTGCGATGCCACCTTTTGCAGTATTCAATTTCCACCAGTGCCTCCTCGATTCGTGTACGCGTATTCCACCGATTTCAACATCGCTGTACATGCAATAAAGTATCGCATTCCTAATTTCTCCAAATCCAGCAATGGGAAATTTAGGAATGCACTGTTCGACGATATCCATACATCGTGGAAATCCAGCAACATTTCCAGCAACTCAACAGTGGTCAGCGCATTCACACTTCAGGGTGGCCACACAATTTTCATTTTCAATTTCCCTGACTTTTCTGATTAAGATCCAAAATTTCCAGACCAAAACTTCCTCGTTAATGTATATCAATATTTTAGTCATAATGAAAAATAAAATAACAATTGCAACGAGAAGCTTGGCAAAACTACATTTTGTTACGAGTCTAGCTGAAGAGGATTGGGGATGGAGCTGCTAGCAGACCGAGTGCATGGATAGCATTCGCTTTTATTTGGGAAAGTTTCCCTGACATTACCACGACTTTCACGACCACTTTTTTTTCACCCGACTTCCCTGACCTGTGGCCACCGTGCACTCGCACTGCCAGTTCGTCCGAACATTTTTATACATCGCATTACAGATTACGAGGACTACCTGAGCCTCCCAAACCACAATCGTACATTTTGCGTGAGCCTCGGACCACGATGCGTTTAACTTCAAACTTTCTACCACAGCTTCTCTTCCACATCTGCAAGTCGCTCTCGAATAGGTCAAAAATAAGGTAAAGCTTGAAGTTGGCCGGGAAGTACCCGGAGACAGAGCTCGAAATAAAAATCGGGGTGCAACAAAGGTATGGCGGTCAGAACGTGTACCGCGCAGCAATGTGGTGGACATTCGTAAACAGGTCGAGCACAACCGTGGAAACGAAGGCGCTTAATTGCTGGCACTTCAATTTGCTTCCCAGACCCAGCGACATTTCCAGCACTTTTAACACCGGGAAATGCTTTTCGGCAACGAGCTCGGAACGTGCCTTTATTTCCACGATTCAGCGGATCGCTGCATTCGGAATCGAGTGTCGCATCCAGGTGACCACTCTTTAAAAATCCCAAATTCGCCAACGTCGGCGACCGATTCCAGCTGTCAGTGGTCATATCCGAGCGCAGCTACGACCCTTGACCCGGAAGCGGCCCCCCCCCCCCGCCAAATCTACCCCCCCGGAAAAATAAGAAATTGGTTTAGCGGACTCACCTCGGTGCGCTGCTGCAGCCTCTTGTTCAGCTCGTAGATGCGGTAGTCCGGTTGTCCGAAGTAGGGCGTGTGCCGCCTGAAATAAGGCGAGAACGGCGATGAGTAAAACGGATCTGCGGACGCCATGGCCATGACGGCGTTCGAGGAAGCAGGGCTTCAACTAGCCCTCCCCCGCGGAGGGGGACACGGGGCAGGGGCCGGGATCGGGCATCGGCCAGCGGACAAATGAAGAAACGCGCTTCGTAGGCTCGCTGCCAGGGCGAATGCCGCTTGAACTTCACCCCGCCATAACTCACCCCTTCCCGAACGGTCTTCCCCCTAGCGGCGGAAATGAGATCGTCCGCCTTCTCCGCCAATGGACGCGCGCGTGCTAGGCTGCGCATTGCCGTACGAAAAAAAAATTCCCCGACCAATGACGATGTGAAAAATTTTCCGAAATTAGCACCGCAAAATATTTTTATAAATTTACTAGCGGCAACTTTGAAAATCAACGAGAATTTTTTTTTTAAAT
This sequence comes from Megaphyllum sjaelandicum, assembly GCA_034698745.1. NCBI lineage: Eukaryota > Metazoa > Arthropoda > Diplopoda > Julida > Julidae > Megaphyllum > Megaphyllum sjaelandicum. The sequence goes on along the minus strand of JAQGBX010002465.1, from coordinate 2,500 downwards.
TTAAAAAAATTTCAACAACATTGTTTTAAACGTAAAAATTTTGCATTCGGAAAACGCTACAAATTTGTGCTCGGAAAAAGTGGAAAATTTTGCGATGTTGTCCTCGGAAAACGTATTGTGTAAATTTGTACACGGAAAACGTGGAAAATTTTGCAAATCTGTACTCCGAAAATGTGGGAAATTTTGGCAAATTTCTCATCAGATAATGTTGAAAATGTTAAAAGTCTGCATGTACTCAAATCAATTGAATTTTTTGCAAAGTGATGCTGGAAAAGTTTGAAAATTTTTCCAATTTGTGTTCGATCGCTAAACGTGGGAAATTAATTAAAAGCTAAAGAAATGGGAAAATTTTTAAAAATGTGCAAATGGGCCCTGAGCTAACATGTGCACGTAGAAGTATTAATTGTTTAGAATTGCGACAATTACATTAATACGTTGCCTTTCCCTGACTTATCCAAGTTCCCTGACTTGTCTATGGAACCCTGTTTATAAGGTGCATTTGTATTTTAAAGACGCCATAGCGTACGGCATTCCATACGTATAGAAGCATTCGTTTTGGACATGAATGCGTTGAATTTCCCTGACATTTCCGAAGTACTTCATTCTTCCCGGACTATTCTAGACATTTCCAATTTCCCTGACTTGCCCAATATGTCTATGGAACCCTATATCATTTGAAAAATATCGGCACATTACTATTATGTGCTAAGGCAGCACCTATGGTAGGAACCTAAAGGCACGTGTGGTAGGCACGTCCTATGGTAGGTGCTGCCCCCTATTTCCGTTTTAAAAACTTTGGGAAGTGTTTTTAAGCAATTGGGGAGTGTTTTCAATTGGGGAGTGTTTTCAATTGGGGAGTGTTTAATCAATTGGTTAGTTTTTTCATTTGAGGAGTGTTTTCAATTGGGGAGTGTTTTCAATTGGGGGTGTTTTCATAGCGGTTGGTGTGTTTTCGTTTGGGGAGTGTTTGTATGAGGGAAAGGACTCTAGACCGTGATGCTTGTGGACCAACAGACTTACAGTGAGGTTCACTTCTCTCAAGAAGATAATTTAAACTTGAAATTTTTCTCTATGCGCACTAGCCAAACCCTCGCCTTTCATGCGTCAGTAGCGTGTGCCAGCTCGAGAAATATTACAGGGTGCTGCGATCTTAATCCTCGCCTCTTCACTGTCTCACAAATTTGACACCTTTTTCCGTGGACCGAAACAATTTGAGTAAGAAATCCATAAATATTAATAAATACGGTACCCTTAATACGGTATATTAAGGGTACTCACGAGATCGAGGCGTTGAATTGTGCTCGATTTGGGCACAATTCAGATTTTATGACAATATGCGAAAGATATTTTTAAGAGCCAAGCCACGTGACCAGAGCCTGAATATTTATTGGTACAGTATAACGAATATTCAGGACGTGGCTTGGCTCTTCAAAATAACTTTCGCATATTTGTGCCTAAATCGAGGACAATTCAACACCTCTCGTGAGTATAGAGCCTACCTTTATTATTCCATATACAGTAAATGTAGTTTTTGCAATATCATATTAGCAGTAGAGGTATAGTGCAACTTTAGCTATGGATATTTATTACAATACAGTACAGTTTTATATTACAATGTTTTAAAATTATTTATTTTATCTTTCTCTTTATATTTACATATTTTATACATTAATATTTATTATAGGCGTATTCATGTACATCTACATGTATTTTTATCAGTGTACAAGAATGAACTATTACAAGGTATGGACCATCAATTATAATTGAAATATTTATTAAATAAAAATAGGCGGCTAGGCCAAATAACCAATTTCTCTCTGGAAAAGCCATAGATGTTTGTCTGATACATATGCCTTCTGCAATTAAAATATAAACTGTAGTTAATTTTCAAATATTCATAAAACATTGGCAACTCCCTTCCCTGCATGATGTACGAAATGATAGCTCTTTAAACATTGCAGGCCCTCAAGTTGTCGGAGAATATATTCGAAATAAACAAGACACGACCAAAAAAACGTTTGTTTAAAGCTACGTTTCGCCACCATGTGGCATTCTTCAAGTTTACTAATGAAATAATAGGGGCCGTTCTTAATTTACATAAATTACATGTACACATTTTTACTACTTTTTAACACCCCCTCCCCTAGGTGGACATTGATAGACAATTATGGTACCCCCCACAGAAATTACATGTGCATTGACTGCACCCTGCCACCCTCATTTCTATAAATATGAATTTTTTTACATTCTGTATGCTCTATTTACAGGGTCCTCCCAAAAATTGTATTTTAAACTTTCAATGACAATTTTGAAAATTAACAGAAAAAAATTGCATGAAAATATTTTGAAAATTTGACAATTCTGTATTCGGAAATTGTTAAAAATATATATACATGTATACTTGAAAAAAAAAAAAACAGCAATTTTTTTTAAAATTGTACTCTGTAAAAAAGTGCAGAATTTTGCAAATTTGTACTCGGATAATGGGAACTCAACAACA
>JAQGBX010002464.1:0-20344 GCA_034698745.1 Megaphyllum sjaelandicum | reverse complement strand
TGGAACGAGGGTGCAACATAATGATCAGTAGTTATAATACTGTATTTTAAGAAAATAAAAAGTTGTGGTAATACCGCTGTACATTTCCACGATTGAATAGTTAGATAGTGACAGGTAATTGTAATGCAGCATTTTGAGGAGGAAAAAAGATGTTTTAAATTTGTTTAATAGTAGAGAAATGTCATTACTTGAAATCAAGGAAAAGTACATTATATCATCTGTAGGCCTATTGAAGGTGTAATTTTTTTTTAGTATTTTTGGTAAGACGGTCCTACAAAAACTTCTTTGAATAAATGTCATTCACAGAACCCCCGTTAATAGGATAAACGTGGGAAATTAATTTTCACGGAAAATCCATAATTTACGAGAAAAACTCATAAATATAGCATTTTCGTAAATATGAATGGCCAATATAAGATTCTGATGTTAGTAAGAGAAAAGAGAAAGGGTTATTGAAATCAGTACAGGATGTTGCGAATAGTTTAGAATTTTTTATCGTCAGTATTTTTAAATACCATCAGCTTTTTTTAAAACTTTATCGCATGTGATTACCAGATTTGACAGGACATCCGTAATTTAAAGCAGTAGTTTATAATTCTTTGTTTTTTATTTATTGCAGAGAGAATCCAGAAAGAGTGTTTGAGTGCTTCCTAGAAGTAGTTGCTCCAACGCAGTCTAATCCAGGTATGTCTGGAAATACTTCAATAAATGCTTATGGTTCATTCTCGTAAGTTCAAGCAGTAAAATTTGTTTAGGTGCTGTAGCTATTTTCATGCTTAGTTGGAACGCATTTTTTTCATATGAGGTTTTATTATGTTTTATTTGTTCATGGGTATTACTGTAATTCTTCAAAGATTTTGCAATTTTTTTCCCTATTGTTTACTTAAAAATTCATAAAATAAATGAATTTAGTGTGCGAATCTTTGTGAGTGTCTTTAAAATGTTATTGAAGTTTGTTTGAAGATTATTTGCCATATGTCGTGTGGCGTGTGCATATTTAATTTTAGTGTGTTATGGATTTTTAATTTCAGATCCATGGATTGTGCAGAAATTCCCAGAATCATTTCAAGAGCCGGTAGGTATTAACAACTGATTCGTATTATAAAAAAACGAACTTTTCAGAACTTTGAATTGTGTGATTATAGGAAATTTTGAAAGCAGTAGGTCAATTTTCCTATCCGTGCGACATTTCAAGGTATGCATATGATATAAGACAAACTAGGAAGTATGGTGCAATGACGAAAAAGCCGCTCATTAAAATGTTTAAATTTTATGTAGCAATACAGTTCAGCATTTTTCGTTCGTTTTGACAAACATCGATGGGAAATGGACCTACGGCTTCTGTCGCCATGCTCCAAATAGTGACACTTGTTTCTGCATTTTAAGGTGAAGCAATACCCTTATTTCATAACTATAGCTACTGAACTGCGCACTTGTTAAAATATTCAATGTTTGGTTGATGGCTTCTCGTTTTCTGAAAGAGCAATTAATTTTGACTATTTATCTCCATCTTTCGATTGTTCCATTTAAAAGCGTCATCTCTGTTCCCCATTCCTAGTCAGACTTTTAACTTTACTGAATTTAAGTGTTGCTAAATGCAGTTAATGAACAAACAAATCCTCCTGGTAAAGAAATTGGCAGAAATTTAAAGGTTAATTATGCTTCGAGATAAACTAACACTAATTGGTTTACTTGCAGTGTTTAGTTGAGTTTGGTCAGCAGTTTGCTTTAAAGTATGTCTCCTTTGTCTACAGTTATCTTCCATGGCACGAAACGTTTTTCAAGCTCCTGGACAAAATCGTAGAACTGATCCGACATGAGGGTTCCGATTTGAACAGTTTCCTCGATGTCATTTATAATAGCCACATTCCAACCCCCGGGTCCATTTTCCAGATCTCCTACAATGATGGAAAAAGCAATTATGACGTTCACTGCCCTAATCATCTTAAGTTACCCACCTTCAAAGAAAACGTGAGTTCCTCCATGCCATCATTTGTTTGTTATTTCTTATAAATCTTTTTGAACCTGGGTTCAAATCCTACTTTAGTCGTTAATTATATTGATCTGAATTGTTTTTGATTTGTTTTCTTTTTCCTGTTCTTCAGAGAAATCTCGTAGAATATTACAGTGCGTTGGATCACAATAATATGGTTTTAATATTTGCGAGGTAACTATTTTTAAACATGTAGTCTTGTATTAAGTTGGTAGCCAGCCAATAATGAAGGCCTTGTTTCAATCTTCTCAATTTTTCTTAGCCTGCTCAACGAACGGCGAATTTTGATAACTTCCAGTCGCCTCAGTCGCGTGAGTGCTTGCGTCCAAGCTGCTAGCACCCTTATTTATCCTATGCACTGGTGAGTTTTTTTGCCTCTAAAATGTGCATGAAGAATCATTTTTAGATCACATCTTGCTTAATGTAAAAGTTTGGATTTTTTTGACTACTTTAGGCAGCACATCTTCATTCCTGTGCTTCCGATCCATTTAATAGATTACCAAAGGTATGCCAAATTGCACAGAATTTTAATTGTTAGGTGACATGTGTCATAATCTCTTGTTCCTGTTTAGTGCTCCAATGCCTTTTTTGATCGGTGTGCCAACTCCCGTTTTTGAAGTAAGCCTATGTCTTAAGGTGCATTTTTAATTATTGCAATGAAAAATGGCTGATTTCTGTTTTCTTCAAAGCGAGCTAAGAGGTTTGAACTGGGAGATGCCGTCATTGTGTATGCAGATGCGAACAGGGTGGAAACTCCTTTTGATGACCTGCAGAATCTGCCTCTCGAAGTGGTCACCACTCTAAAGAGAAAACTGAAGAGCTCAGATAGCATGACGGGCGATGGCATCGCTCGGGCTTTCATGTGGGCCCTGGTTCAGCTGATAGGGGGATATAGGGACGCCTTGAAGTTCAACGGGAGTGAGAGTATTACGTTTTGCGAAACTACATTTATACAGACGAGGCCCAGCCACATGCAGCCTTATTTGGAGAAGATGTTGCATCTGCAAATCTTCCAGCAGGTAACATGATTTTTATTATGCGTATGAGTTAATTAATTGCTGGCCCAGTATTGTGATTAAAATCTTAAAAATGCAGATGCAATAAATGTGATGCATTTTGTGGTTTTAAATATTTTTTTTGTGATTAGAAAAAAATAAATTTCTTTTTGCATTTAATCTCTGTACTGGTAATGATAAAACGAAGATGCCATCTAATTTTAAAAAGTAAAAATAATTGTAAAAATCAATAAAGAAACGTACATGGCATTTCATGTTCCATTTTGTATTAGTTCTGGATTTATTTTTCAAAACTAATTCTATTGAGAGTTATATACAGAATTAACGGTAAAATACCAAAGTTTCTAATGTATTAATTTCAATTATACAGTTAATGACTAATGTATTGTATAGCAGTATTTTTCGTTACAATGACATTATTTCCCCAAAATATGATTTCTCTTCAAATTGTTCCCTTATTGCATTTTTAATTGCACAAATTACACAGTTTCCACTTTCAATTGTTGGTAAAAAAAATTGCCAAAGGATGTATTATTTATGTCAGGAGCTGATTTTTAAGAAAATGCCGGAAAACGAGGAGAATGTTCTCTATTTATTTTTTCCCATGACAGTTCATCGAAGAGAGACTGGAATTGCTAAACAGTGGCAAAGGGCTGAACGACATCTTCGAAGGCGAGGTTAACTTTTATGCCGGTAAAGGAGGAGTCAAATTCAAAATGCAATATAAAGAATGGATGGGAAATTTTAGGGTTAGTAGGATTACCTTGAGGTTCCAGGGCCAATGACAATCATAAGATTGTTGGTTGTTTAAAGGAGAACAGTTATGAAAATTTCTCGTTTGTGACTTTTTAGAAAGAAGGTGGTGCATTTCTCAGGACTGTGAGGACAAAAGTAGGTGGTGAAAATGAATCATAATCAATAAATTAATATTCAAATAATGGAAATGATTCTCAAAGATGCCTTTGTGGTTTTAGGTGAAGGATAAAAGCAAAAAGGCGATTAGTGATATGCGTTCTATATTTCAAGACAGTACCGGAAAGGTACAGGCGATGTTGTCTCTTCCAGACCTGTCTATTTTAAATTTGTTGTTGTTGAGCATCGAGCACGTTTTTAAAGTTTGTTTTTGTTGTTTTTCAGGAGTCCAAGTATTCATCCAATTTGTACACTGACAAAATTCCTCAACCTCGAAGCGCACCTTCGAGCCCCACTCTAGTCAGGCCAACGAGCGTTCATGGGACCAAGGTAGCTTCTGATGTTCGTAACACATTCTTAAATAGGGTTATGCTAATACAGGATTCTGGCTTCAGTAGTCAAAGTACATGATTTAGTTTAATACTCTAGAAAAAGAGATATTTTAGAAGAAACGTTTGAAGCACCCTAATAAATAAAAACTAAAGTAGACTTCCAATTATCCAGATTGTGGATTAATCAAGAAAATATCCAAAAAGATGCAATTTTATAAGAAAAGAATCCAAAAAACAAACTGTTGATAATTTCCTTAATTTGTAAATTATGTTTTACCCCAGTGTGGGCATTAGCGAATTTACTGTTCAAAAGTAAATTTAGTAATAAGTGCATTAAGTAACATGCGCATTCATTTCAATTTCATTATGATATATTTCTAATAAGACTGAGTTTTGAAATAACCAACGAAAAATGTTGATGATTTTTGAACCTACGGCAAAATGCCGTATAGATGATTTTTTGTCCAAAGTTTCATCCTTATTTGCACAAGGCTGACGCTCAGCAAACATGATGGCATGCTAGTGTAATGACTCGTTTACAAATGGCACAGAAAATTTCCACACATTTCTAGCTGTCCCGAAGTACGAGTAACCAGCGCTCTGTGGTTAGTTATGTTCGGCAGAGAGAAGGCCCAACCAGAAGGACGGCGAATGGACGAATAGAGTCCAACAAAATGTAAGGCAAATCTGTCTCATTGCCACTGCTCTCGTATCGTTGGCTCTCTTTGCTGCACAGTTTTTATGTCGACGTTGACTCTTCGACTCTTGTGCTTTCCTCTCTCTTTTACTCGCTCTACTTCATCTTCAGTTTAAGGCACCTATAGTCATTGGGGAACTAGGCAACTCAAGAGGGAGTCTCCCGCCTGGTTCGACAACCAGTTTTTCTTTGTTATTTTCGTTTTAAGAAATGAAGCATTTTGTCTCTTATAAGTTTTACCTGGGGATATTTTCTTATTAAAGTCTCGAAATATGTCTGTGTATTTTAAAAAGATGTATGGTACATGAATAATGATGATTAATATGTGGTGACTCCCTCTCCTATTGCCTGTTATGCCACTTGTGCAATCTCACTTAACGCTTCACATTTCTTCCTTTTTTTTCTTCTTTTTCACGCTGCATTTTCTGAATAACAGTTTTTTGTCACTTGGGATTGGCCCAAAGCCGAAAGTGAAATGTGAGTTCAGAATCTATTTTCACTTTTTCAATTGGGTTACATTTACAATTTTGCTCGTTGCAGTCTTAAATCTGATATGATTTTTACGTTAAACATGTTTAAGTTGAATTAACTTAAAGATAACTTGACCACATCTTTACAATTAGTTTAATGAATGACAACTTAGGAGTGAACGACAAATTAAAAAAATTAATGAAACCATTAATTTTTTTAATATGTCGTTTAGTCCAAGAAACATTATTTAATGCTTTTGTTAACTTTCAATTTTATGCAAGTATGATTTTGAGTTTGGCATTGAAAATGTTGGTTCCAAATGCGCGGCATATTCTGCGCTTTGTGTTAGAAATGTTAGGTGAAAGTTATACAATGTTGAAATTCTCTCTTTTTAAATCTTCTTGCTCACACATGGCCTTTACATCTCATCTACTAATATTCAAATTCTTTCTCATGTTTCGCATACTTTTTATTTAGGGTATTTTGTTCAGTATTTTCATCCAGTTTTGCTTCTGTCGACTAGGTCTGTGCCATACAGCCCTCTCAGGGTGGGGGTATCACCCACTGAAGTCTCACCTGGGATAGACATCAGGGAAGAAGCGATGAGTCCGAATCTAGACATGCCGCGACTTAGTATGGACCTCATGGGAGACCTGCAAGATGTGATTTTTCGCAAATGCTCATTAACTGAGACCAATGGAGCAGAGTTGCCTGGACCGGTTTCGGCCCCTCCGATTGATAGAACTGTAAGACTTTTTTCGTGCTTTTCTTGAACTTGCAATGTCACAGTCATTTCTCATGAATTTGAATTTTCTTCATTTTTTCCTCAAGTTCGTATCTGCTGCCACATCTGTACGTGGGTCTTTCTTTTCTCTCCTAGATATCCTTTAATTCATTTCAGTCTTCACGTTTGTTATTTAGCTTGTTAAATCCAACATATGCATGAGCATGCAGATAGCCTTAGAATTTCTATCTCGATATCTATGCCAAACACAGCGTCTAAAAGGCCCTGTGTTATGTATGTTTACTTTCTCGCTCAGTAGTATCTTCTTTACTGTCTTTGTCTAGCGAAAGCCACAGTTGAGTCCAGAAATTAGCACGGTTTCCCACCCAGCCGTTAAATCGCACATTCTATCCCCTCCTCTGCCGCCACCACGAACTAAACGCCAGTGCACTAGCTATTCGAAGGTAGGGGCTAAGCAGGGCTCGCGAGATTGTGTGCCTCCAACAAGTCGAATCTGCCAAAATTTCTTCTTTTTTTTATTTTTTTTTCCTTTTGTTAATTCTGGGTTCTTCATTTTTCATTAGTTTTGCTTAAATCAAGTATTTTACTTTTTTGCATGTATATTTGCCATCCATCATCAATTTCTTTATAAACACTTGAGCTATTTAAGAAGATGAACAATTGTGTTTGAAATATTTTAAGTCCTTACATCAGATTGTGTGTCTATTTGTTGTTAAACCCATTATTTGTGGATGCTAATGTAAGCCTAATCTGACGATTTTTGGGTCCAGTCTTGTTTTGGGCACACTGTCCGTGTAATAGCAGTGAAGGCGATTGCAATAGAGGTTTTCTGTGGTTAGTGGGATTTGATTTTGTTTCATGTATTATTTCAGAACCATGACCAAAAAGAGCTCAGGCCAACAGTGCAGCGAAGGGAGGATGCCCCGCTTATACGCTTCAATTCTGACGAAACGGAAGTGGTGTTCGATCCTTTGCTGGCCAGGGAAACAACTCAGCCGAAGCATCTGGAATCTACCAAACCAACGAATCTCGTACAATTCCAAGGACCGCAGGACGCGTTTTCAACAGTGCCTCTGCGGGGCGCCGTCCTTCCACCGCCATCACCATCATCGATGGGACTCAATAACCCAGTGTACTTCCACGTCCGGCCTCAAGCATTCCACCAGGGTGCTCTGCCAATGTCGCCAAACCAAGTGCTCGTCAACGGCAATGCATATAGTAGCCAATATGCAGCTGGTGGCATCACTTCCACCCCCGCTGCGATGGCTCCACCATACCAGAATTCCTCGGCGCCGCAGACTGTGTTTTTTCCACCAAGTTCGTCCAACCCACTGACTGCCAATCGACCATTGTCTCCCCTTTGCCAAGGCGTGAACCCGAGGAGCCCCATATCCCCCAAAATGTTAACGAACAATAATTACCATTCTAATGTAAGTTCGCCTACGTTACCGCCACTGCAGTCTCCGCCCATCGCGGGGGACAGGAGAACTGCCTCTAACCTGGCGATGAGAACTTCACCGCAGTCTTCATATTTGCACAGCAGTTATAACCAGCGTGGTACGCTGCCTGCCTCCATGGTGGGTCAGAGGACCAAACTTTTCGAAGATCTGTTTCGTGCAGACGTGGCTGGTGTGGAAGTTGGGCGGCAACCCCTAAATAGTGGCCTTAGCACAGGGCAGGCTGTAAATAAGTCGGTCGAATGGGAGAAGTTTGAGTAATGCCCCACTCCTATGTCGAAAAAAAACACCCAAAATGTAAGTAGCCACACGAAGCTCCACTGATAAAAAAAAAAAAAATTATATATTTAGGACGTTGTATAATAATACTTTAGCAGTTTTTTATATATGTTGATGTCCGGTAGTTTGGTTCTTAATACGTTTATTAAATTATTTAATTTTTATTCAGCTGCGCACCTTAGATTTTACAAGGATGTTAAGAGTGAGCTTTCTGTAGCATTTCCCGCAGCTTTGGCAACAGGATGGAAAAGTGCTGGATAATAATTGTCATTGATTTCAGAATGGTATGTACATTACGAGGATTGTTTTTATAAGTTTCTTTAGTAATTTCGTGATACCGAGCGCGATGTTTGGACATTTGTAAAACTGACTTCTGAGGTATTGGGAGCTTCACATTAGGTAAGAGCACGTTAGCACTTTAAGTGTCTTTGAAAAAAAGTGTCGCCTAGTGGTAAGGGTCTGTAATATACAACTATCGTCTATGCGACACTCTTTCGAAATTAACACTTAATTGCTAACGTGCTCTTACCCATTTTCAGTAGTTTGAAAAACGCTCGCTTTTAACAGAAAGCAAATGAAATTGGAAACTTGCTTGCAATACGGGTGTTAAAGTAAGCAAGGCGCTCCAGTTTCATGCTCATTCCGATGGAAGACAGTGTTGAAATGCAAAAAGTTTCCCATTATTGTCGCGTTTCATAAGGCAGATTCGAATTTGAGAGTTTTCTAAATGCAGATATATTCAGTAACGTTTATGTTGTGATTGCATTTAGATAAATGTTTAAAGTAGTCCCAGGGAAACGTTTCAAAAACTGCAAATCAACAGGGAATAGATGATAGGGTTCAAGGCAAAGTATTGTAAATATAGCATGCATTTTATGAACGACCCTATTTACCGTGGTTGCTGGTTAGGATCAACTCTGTCCTCGAATTTTGGTTTCAAAAGTAACGACGCTTTGGCTTACCGCCGTAATCTTGTGCGTTTTGGCCCCCGCGCCTATTGAAATCCCGGTACGTGTTTATGTGTTGTTTGACCAAGTTTGTGGTTGTGTCATGTACTGGCTAGAGTAAAACCTTTGCAGTGAAATGGTATTTTACTGTATTGAATGTATACAATGAAAGCTGTTTAATTCGAAAATAATTTATTTAAATATTTGTAAAATTATATTTATAAAAAAAGCCGTAAATAGTATTTCATATTGCCTGTTTGCTGCAACGGCTAAAATGTAATGTTCTAATGCCAGATTCACTTCGTACAAATCCATACCGTAATTACGTCACGTAAACTTCCGGTCACGCACGTGAGTAATTACGGTACGGATCTGTTCGATGTGAACCGACCTTGAATAAGCCATTATGCAAAAGTTTACAGAAGTCTGCATGCGTTTTGAATGGCCCCTGATACTTTACCCGCTAGAGGTCTCTGTGATCTTTATCATGAGTCTGCAATCTTTTCGAATTGCCCCTAATGCCAGAGAGCGGTCTCTTGGTCTCATTGTCCTGCTTTTGCAATTATACTCCCGTTTTCTGTGAAATTGAGTGGCTTAATTTTATCCTAATTTAAAAATGGTGTCATTTTAATTTATAATATGACTCACTTTAGCTAATTATGTAGAAACCTGCGAAGCATTTTTCAAGAATTAATTTTAAAATTGAACGTTTATGTCCACCGTGCTGGTAGGATGATGCTACTAGCACTTCAACGACTTGGCCAAACTGATCGTGCTTAAGCATACTTACCTGGCATAGGAGCTAACGTTGATCACTGAGGACGTTCTCCCAGGGCGAGACCACGCATTGCACTCCGCGTGTGTTGACCCTTGCGATTATCCCAAATGTGGATAACTCGGATGCGTAATTTATGGTAGTGGGGTCTGCGTTCGCGCTAACCCCGACAAACAAATGAAATTTAAGAAATAGGTTTTGTTGATTTTGTAAAAGATATTTCGCCATTGTCGTAAACAAAGGACTATTTTTTTTTTACAAACATCGTTTGTCGGTACGCCGTTAGAGCTTATTGCACTGCAGTGTTCAAATCAGATGTGAATGCACAAACAGTATACGAAAAATCCAGTATGGTGACTCCGCCCACTTTTGCCTAGCCATGAGCTCGCATCGCTGCACAGGAATAGTGTATGAATGAAACGTCGTTTACGAAACGTTTGTGCAACGTACGTTCATTCTGAGCGCTGCCATGATGCAATTTTTTAACAAAAGCGTTATGGCGCTCCCCGTGTTCTTGGCGCTAAGATTTAAATCGTTGTTTCGAATTGAGCTAGTGACCGAGGTCTGGTTCACAGACGTTTATAATGGAAATTATGTAATCGAAATACTGTATTCTGAACATTATTTTGTCTTTCTAGTTTAAAAAATTCACGTTTGAGCCTTGTACGTGGATATTGGAAGTTTTTCGTTTGATTCGCTGCAATTCACGAAAAATTATTTGAGAACTTGTAAAATGTATTATTTTCTTTTCTCCTTAATTCTATTAAATTTTTACCTTTTCGTTTATGACGTCACAGAAGTATTCTCTCTGACTTGCATGTCGTTTTTTTTTAAATAATGTATTCCGCTAATTACCGAGAATTTTGCACACATAAAAAAACCTTTCAAAATGACGCCAGAAGTACGCGGGCAGTGAGCGACATCATTAATGGACGATCCTTTTTGGTAGGAGCGCCGTTAGTAGTATTCCATGCCGAACTTCGAGTCTGTCGGACTAGAGGACGCTCTCAGCGATTTCAACTCATACGACCGAACCCTGTTAGAAAGCCGTTTGTAATTAAAAGTATTTAATCACTATACTGCATTATCAACGTTAAGTTTAAATTATAATTTAAGAAATATGTATTTGATCCTTAGACGCTTATATCGGACGTTTAAAATGCTACATTTTATTTTTAAAGTTTAATTATGTTAGCAACTCCAGCGTACGGCCATCCTACACGCGTTACTACGACCTGTTCGTACAGACCATGCTTAAGCATACTTACCTGGCATAGGAGCTAACGTTGATCACTGAGGACGTTCTCCCAGGGTGAGACCACGCATTGCACTCCGCGTGTGTTGACCCTTGCGATTATCCCAAATGTGGATAACTCGGATGCGTAATTTATGGTAGTGGGGTCTGCGTTCGCGCTAACCCCGACTAAGAAATGAAATTTAAGACTAATTGATGTTAGTGCATGTAATGTTGTGTCGTAATGGTTATAAGGTCCTGTTCTAATCCAAGATTGAAAGTTAACTTTGTGAACGATAATTTGGCCATATGAATAGAGATATGCCTGTACATGTATAATAGATTATACTATTGGATAATGAATAGCAATCATTAACAATCATTCTATTTGTCAATTTACATCGTTGTTGTTTACGTACAGGTAGATCAACGTATAGACAACTTAACGTGACTTTGAAAATGTAAAGATGTACATTTTTTAAGATGGACTCAGTTCTTAATGACTTATACTGTATTATGTCATGAAGTGACTAACATGCACTGTAGTCACTTTTCATAAAAAAGATTTTTTCGTTATCGATAGTTTTTTTTTAGAGGAAGACGGTTTTCTGGACATGTTTACCAATCACCTTATTTCTGTCGGAGCGTGTCGTTTGTCGAAGATAAGACAGTGCATGTAGGTTCATACCACTGGTCATTATATCCTTTTGATGCTGTATTTATCTTCTACGAAAGGTTCGTTCGAATTGGCTCTTGTTTTCCTTCTCCTGTTTAACACGGGTCCTTAGTTGTCCCGGTCGTCGTTAAATAATGTAAATAAAGCCGAGCAATTTTTTCCCATTTTCTGCGATCAAATCTATTCATGTGTCCAGTCAGCCGTGTTATCGCGGTAAAAGGAAAGGAAATTTCGCCTTTTGTAGTTTATCATCGCCTGCTGTCAACGCTTCAATATCAATACGATTTTCTCGTGGCTATCTGTGCAATTTTATCACTAGAATCGTCTTCAAAGGCTTCGATCACCCGCCTTCATAACCGCATTATGACTTATAGATTTTTTTTTCACGGCGCATTTTTAAACGGCTGTCAGCCTTCACACTGCGCCTAACATACTTACCCGGCGTACTGTCAACTCGATTATAAAAGAGGGATCGAAACCGAGAATGTCTTGAAATGCAAAAATATTGGCAAAATACGGCGTGAAAACCGACATGTAGCGGCCGTATAAGAGTGTGAAGAAAGTGCTATTTAATGCCATGCCATTGAGATGCAGGACTGATGGGGGAAAAAATTCTCCAACGACTCTTTTCCAAGAATTTGGACTTGCTTCTTGAAATAGGACGATAAAAATGGAGGAACGTTTGAAATATTTCATTTTAGTTGAAAGATGCTTTGGAATATCGCAACGTTATCAGAATTTTCAAACCTAGAGACAGACGTCAAGTACACTGTACGTGCATGTAGGCTACCTGTTCAAATAAGGGCCTGAAACCATACTGTCATGAAATCTGCATGATAATCCATGTTGGTGAACATCTACAGGGTATATTACTATAGATTATCTTGCCCACTATTTAAATAAGATGTCTTTTTAACACAAAACCTAGAAGGTACTCAGACAGTTGCTTTGCGAATTCCACTCTGGCAGTTGTGAAGTCAACCAATGTGAAAAGTGCGATTCGCAAAGTTTCTGTCTTAGTACCCGTGCACACTGATCTTGAATTCTTAAAACATTTTTATATTTGTAAAGTTTAGTGTGATTGTCTACACGTACATTGACATTTATTGAGATTTGTCAGTCTGCAGTGCATGAACTACATATGTTACCCTGACGTGATGGGATAGCGTGGTAAATGGGTGTTTTGTTGTACAGAATTTTTTAATTTGGTTCCTCATAACTTAATTAGCAGGATAGAATTCTTTACTTTCTATCTAATTTTCTTTAATTACAGGAACGTCGCAATAACGCAATTTAGGAGACAGTTATATATAAGTAAAGCTGCATGTACTGTCTATATATGTGCTAATATTATTTTGATGCTGCGTACTAGAGTTGTTGGATTATTTGACAGGTCAAAAGATTTTCATAACCAAGAAACGTTTTCGGAAACTGTCATCATCAAGACATGACCCTAGTTTGTTTTTATTGTTGTCACGTGGTCGTGCACGTGTAAGACGTACGAATGAGGTTATAATTCTTTGCGAGGCCTTTAACGACTGCATAGTTCTTTTATTTAATATTGAAAAATGATATTGCAACGCTTAATTTAATACGATGGCAAGTATAGGTTCATTACCACAGATTATAGGGCCTGGTGGAGGACACATATTAGCACTTAAATTCAAATAAAAATGATAGAACGCGTATTTTTTCGCGGAGGATAAGCGTTGGAATTTGGTTTCTTGACAGATATTGAACGCACTTCACTTTTTAAGTGCAGACTGATGTTGAAATAAAGATGCAATTTTTGCAGGCTATAGGGGAAGGAAGAAGCGTGTCAAGTTTTGCACATGACTCTGGAAGAGATTTCTTGCATATATAACATTCAATGTTCGTGAAATAGATTTGGACACATGGATTTTTGATAGCTGAAAAATAGAAAAAATAAGTATGCCTGAAAAGTAAGGAAAATCACTACAATGTGTATGTCAGTGATACTTAGTATACTGATGGTGTCCAATTGTATATCAACTATAGGCTATTGCGTATAAATGTTATTCCTTTTTTTTAAAGCTCTCAAAATAAAGTTCAAATAATACGTTTGACCTATACCTCGATATTTAATTGAAACGAACTTTTAGTGTGAATTATACTTGTACGCACATGCAGTATATGTAAATTAGGATATGACGTAAAAGTAAAATCTATTCATTGGTTAGCATAAAATAGTATATTGAACTACACGGAGTGTCCCATAAGTTATTGTAAAGAAAAGTATGCATTCTTCGTTCATTTACAGCATTTGCGTGCAATGTATTTCAGAAATTCGTTATTTCCAACTCAGCTGAAACACTTTGAAAATACAGCCTATTTTCAAAGTTTTTTCAAGTACCGAAATTCGCTTTCCCACGTTCTTCGTAGCCAGTTTTGGAGATGAGCAATTCCTGAAACAAAGGGGAATGGGCCAAAATGCTCGCTCCTTTCCACGTGGCGTGACTGGGATCAGTTTCATTCAAGGGTGCGAACCTGGGTTCGATTTTCGGAAATTTGCACTGCATGTCCAATAGGTCCTTCTTCAGCCTCTCCTTCATGCCCTTCAGTTTGGTGTTGCCCCCGGCCAATACAATGGTTTGACACATCTTTCTCTGTACACTGTTTTCGCATTTTCCCAAGGCCGCGAGCATCATTCTGGAGAGCCCCATTCCTCCTGACCACCCCCGCACCAGAGACGGCTGAAACAGAGGCTCCGTGCATCGGATTTGTTCACTGTCGAAAGTCACGCTCGTCGAAGGCTTGCTCGATAAAACGTACTCGTGACTGTTTCTCTTCATTTTCTGCAACTCCTTTTCGTAATCCAGAGCCACCTTGCACATTTCTTCTTTGATTTTCTTGACCACTTTGTAGTCCATCGCTAATTTTACTTGTCCGGACAATCTAGCTGAAAGCATGGAAGCTAAATAGCGGGTGATGTCCTAGAAAATAATAAACTCGTGTTTAGTTTCGAAAATGTGCTCTTATTTGGGAAAAAGCGACGCAACGGCGCTTTCCTGCACGGTATTTTTGGTATAATATTATAAAGTGCCAACTCTGTACTCGCGTCCCTTTGACAGAAGTGAACGAAAATTGATCCACCATGATAATACTATTTGCATGCATACTTTGGATACAACATTAGATTTTCGTATAAACCATGCATGTACTGTACCGTATATGCTGGTGCTTTGGATTACTGAAATGCTGCAGTGACGCGTATCGCTGCGGTAGTTTTACATAAGTAATGATTTCAATCATGACCACCCATCTTGAAACAGGCCCCCAGGCCAGGATCTTTGTTGGATCCCCCAATAACCGCTAAGTTAGGCTGACCCACCATGCCTGCCCCTGCATTTCTCCCCCCCCCCCTTTCTCTGCCCCATAATCCATTGCCCCCAGGCTAGAGCTCTGTCAGTCCCCTCCACCTTAATTGTAGCACCATGATTTCCATGCTTCAACTCTGTTAAGTGATCAAGGTGAGAGTAATTTAAGGCTTCTTCGTTTAAATGCATTGAAAATATCGATATATCTGCGCATAATTTTGTATTATGTCAGATATTTGTTCTGTATATTCTTGTGTTATTTACGGGACTTTTGCTACGGGAGCCCCGTAGCGAAAGATAATTTCCTTTTTGTTTTGTTTTGTACGTGATGACGCAAAACGCGTACAAAACGAATATACATATATTCTTCTGTTATGGAGCTCCGTATGTTTTCGGTTTTTATTAGGTCGGCGTATATCATTTTGTCTCACTATCGGTAAGTACAGCTGATGCAAAACCGGTCCAGCCAGCTTCATGTAGTTTCTTATAAAAATTAAATGATAGCAAGCCTTATACTGTAATTGCAGGTGGGAACCCTTTGTTACCTGGCATTCAATACAGTATGTTTAGACCCAGTCCGCCACTGTCCAGCCACACATTCCTGACTTCCATCTCAGACTCGAGAATGGCGAGGAAGTATTGGTGTAGCTATATGCCGACAGCTACACCATAGTAGTTCTTGAGCTAAACCTGCACCGCTTTCTATGAAAATTTAAATGGGATGCTAAATCAAAACTAAAAAAAATATCCTTTTGAAAGTATAGTTTACCTGACCGCCTAAATTCAAGCTATACACATTGCGGATAATGGGCTGACCGTTTTCAATAGGAACAACGTGGGTTACGCTTTCTCCACTGTCGACGACGATTCCTGTCTTTTGGCCCGCAGCCATGAGGGCCAAAGCGGACGAATTGCCGATGTAAACGCCCTCGAAACCATGTTTTTCGAACAGAATTTGCAAGATCTTGTCCCGATCGCGGGAGGACGTCAGAACAGGTACGCACAGGATGATGTTGTGACCGTCACTGGGTTCGATCAATAATTCGTTCCCGAAGACGTGCGACCACAGCTTGTCCGCTCCGTCCCAGTCCACTATTATCCCATTTTCTACCGGATGCGTCACTAGGCAGTCCTTGTGATTTTCAACTTCACTCCCGACGAACGTTTCGGTTGTCTGCTTGTGTCGGACATCTCTATCGTTGCTCGGCGAAATCCGGATGTTGCGAGTTGTTCCGATCAACGATGGGATCAAGACAGGTTGATCGTAGTTCTGGAAGCCGCATTTGAGCTCGTAGGAACCGGTGTCCAAGATGATGCTTCCGTTCCTGCAACGCTGCAGCCGATGCATCGCTTCTACGTACACGCCACCTTGCGACTAGTGTGTATAAAACTGCGTTTTCTTGTCTGAAAAACTTTAATCAACTTTGTTATAGCGAAGCAGATGTATT
This sequence comes from Megaphyllum sjaelandicum, assembly GCA_034698745.1. NCBI lineage: Eukaryota > Metazoa > Arthropoda > Diplopoda > Julida > Julidae > Megaphyllum > Megaphyllum sjaelandicum. Next base: position 4,024 of record JAQGBX010002464.1, on the reverse strand, counting down.
TTTTACTAATTAATGATCTGCCATAAGCGCTCCTGTGGACGATTCGGAAAAGGTGCAAACCTTGTATTGAATAAATAAACATGGACCATTAGTAGTACTTGCCAAAAGTCTACCCATGGCATGCACGTAGCAAGAGCAAAATGACCAAAATGAACGTCAGAAAGGGATGCCATAATGACGTCTACTTACTAAAATAATGACAAAAAATGTTCCTGCATTTGCCACCATTTCATGTTTAAAAACACGTCGTTTCTTGGTCACTTATATATAGACTATATATGTGTGTGACAAAGAAATGGCATTTTCTCACGTGTTTTTGAATTAGTCACTTTCAAAATAATTTAAAATATTTCAAAGATATCAAAAAATTGACATCATTTTTGGTCGGTTTAATTGTTACGGTTATAAAAGTAACACTGGCAGCTCCAGCAACCGTCATGCATACCCTGTCGCAGTGTAGCGGATACACACAGGGTAGCACAGTAGTGCACATTGGCTTGATTTGTAGCCCTCCCATTGAAATGACTGGGAAAAGTATATACCTATCTACCCGAAACTAAAATGCATGATGCTACAAGTTTTGAATGTTGATTATTTGTGAAGAAGATACGATGCATAATTTAAGATTTAATGAGAAAATTTGAGACAAAAAACTAAAGCGTGGGTTTTTGTTTGTCGGAATCATCGAAAGAATGTTTCAGGGTTTTGTGCTGTGCTTGCGTTACTAAATAAAAAATACAACGTAGATAACGTTGAAAGTAATACCAAAAAGGAAACGATTTGGTCGTTCGGTTTTCATACAAAAATACCCTCCAACGTATTCCGCCCACGATATTGCGCATATGCCATTTCTCATACGTAGTACATGTATTAAAATTTATGATGTGGGATGGCAGCACATACTGTAAGTATATGATTACGTCCTGTATGAGGGCGGTTTGAGGTGTGTCATAGTTTGGCTAATTGAGGGTGATGGTTTGCTTCTGCTGCCTACCTTATTATTTCGTCTTAGTTTCTCAAGAATACTTCTTTAGTCCAAGATGCTCATCTTGATTACAGTCTTTATTTACGATCCCAAACCCACGACTATTTTCTTTGGGAGAAAAGTTCTGTATTGCATCAGCCAGAATCTTGAGAATTTAAATTTGTGCACGTGACGACATGCACGTTCAAGACGGCGTGTGCTTAAAACGAAAGAATAATGCGCATTGTGGCAAATGTCAGTTTGAATTTGCTGTTCATTTGTAATTTTTGCTGTAATGTTTTATATCACACTGCTGTCGCCACATTTCCACAATATTATGGAATACTTACTAGTTTTAAGATGAAGTTTAGGGAATCTTCGGTTTTTATATTTTCAGATATACAGAACTAAAATTCTTTTAACAAGCAAAACGTTCATTAAAATATCAACAATTACTTAAATGATGCTACATGTATGTTTTATTTTTATTGGATGGAGACAATTAAGATTTCGATTGGTTTTAGAATTCACTGCACGTCACTGAATTGACAAAACTTTCATTAACGCGGGATGCCAATTATATGACCAAATTAAATCCACATTGAAATAAACTGTTCAACCATTATTTTCGATGATTCATTTTTTTAGCCTAATCCTAGAATTTAAGTTCTTAAACATCGTTTCAGGTTGGGGAGAACAATTTCGCTTAGTAGCTACAGAAATATTGGCAACCAATTATCTTTTGCCAAAATTGAATTTCCACTATGATTCTGTTTTGGCAGAGCGTGGAAACTTTGGACAATACTTAAATCGACATGACTCAAGGCGCTAATCTTCAATTACCGTCCTCTTTAATTCTCAATTTAAGTAAATTGAACACGATGCAGTTGGCCATAATTGAATTTCAAACCTGACCAAATGTAACATTCTATCTGGGCGCTTTCTCCAGGGAGCATTTCTTCAACTTTAAATGCTCTAGATGGTTAAGATGGAATTGTTGCTCGACTCGATGGGTTTTTGGCTTTGCCTCTTTTCAGCTATCAATATTTCAATGTTTTTTTGCCACTGGAAACTGGAAAAAAATCAATTGTTGCTTTTTATATGTCATATTTTTATGAAGTAAACAGCGTGCGTGGTTCAACCGTTGGCAATATACATGTTAGATACCGTGCAGGGGCAGGAAGGTAATTTTGATGGAAAAGCAAAAAAAAGCATTCAAAATTCAGATTCTGACAAGCGTTATGAGTATCGATGCTGTTGTACGCCCACTGATTTTGCGACAAAGCTGGTTGGCTTAGATTTCTGCATACTTCTTTCGTTCCTGGGATGAGTGTTTGATTTTTATATTGACAAAAAAGATATATTCTAGGTACACACAATTTTCATAGTCGAACCATGGAATGTTTAGCTGAAAATCGACGCCTCCTCATTTCCGATCTATTATTTTTAGTTACTTTCTGCAAGCTTATTTATCCTTTGCTGACGTTCTCGTGGACGTGACTGGCCTTGCGTGTCGTTAAATACACAATATTGTAAATGAAACATCATTGAAAAATTAAATGGGAAATTAATAAAATTGACAGAGGAGTCGGTACCTGTATCACAGCGTCATTGCAACAACATGACTAACAGTATAGTGCCTTTGCGAAATATCACAGTTCTGAATATTGGCCAAATAAGTGATAATTTAAGCTTACCTTATGATTACTTGGTTTAAAGCGTCACGTGTTGAACTTGTTTAAGATGGCGATATTAACAAAATCCAGAAACTTCTGTTGCAATGCTGAAAAACACTGTATGAGCGACAAATTTACATTGTTCTTTGACATTCTGTGACTCATTAGGACTCAAGAGCGCGACGTGACTCCTCGTAACTCTTCTTTCTCGATCTCTAAACAGCGAAGCACGTTCTACAGCTGCCATGGAAACGGTTACATTGATAGGACCGGTTGCACCAAGTTACCAACTTAGGTCAAAATCCGAGGTTTACTAACCTCAAAATCTGACTCCAGGTTAACCTTCGGGTTAGATGCTTTTGTTGTACCAATTAACTCTCGGTGAAATATCCCCAGGGTTATTAAACCCAGGTTTAACCTTCTCAACCTTTTGAAAACAAAATGGAATACAGAAATAAACTAACTTTGAAAAATGCTGCCAGATTGCGCATGCTGGCTTCGACGTCTGTATGACCAGTTGATGTAGCATTCGCAATTCCCTAGCTTCATCAGATTCATCAGTAGTGTTATTCTTAACCTCTATCTGTTCGCCATTTTGGGATTTCCTCTTGGAAAATGTTCAATAAATCTTTCATTTCACTATTTTATCGCAGATTTGACAACCACCCTATTGAATAAATGCTGCTGTGACACTTTATAAATTTTCTATTATTTTGTACAACAAACTGGCGTAATTGTTTAAAAAAATGGTGCATTTTGATAAGCATACATATGTATGTACAACATGATAAAAAAAACCGGTAGCATAAACAAAATGTGCAATGAAGTGTGTGAGAATTTTGAAATAATTTTTTTCGTTTGAAAAACGCTATTACCCATTAAATGAAGGGAGTCTCAAACAGATTTTGGGATAAAATCAAAAGCAATTAATCCTCTTTAAACGATATACAGTAAGGGCATTCATTCATTAATTCACAATGCATTGGAATGCAATTTATTGCACAAATTTGTCATTATTTCAAACAAATACCAGCCTGACATATACATGTACGATATTAACGAATAAAAAAGATGTACATGTACATGAATGAAAAATACTATATGGAGTTCAAAAATACAACGATAAGAATAAAGTATTGTATAAAATCTAGGAAAAAGTGTTTACGCACTTTATGTTGGCATAATGTTACATCTAAAAAGTATATCAAACTTCTCCCAGAAATTGTGAACGTGTGGACCAGAGGACCCACCTTTGACAGGAACCTTTGCCTTTGCGGAATAGGTTAAAAAAAGCCAAAAAGTGCTGTAAATTGAAATGTAAATTTGTAATTTTAGTAATTGAATGCAACGTTCTAGCGTAATTCTGAAACCATTCAAGATAAAG
>JAQGBX010002463.1:0-20349 GCA_034698745.1 Megaphyllum sjaelandicum | reverse complement strand
AGTTTATAATGGCATACCCCCGGTATATAGTGGCATGGAACAAAATGTGAAAAGGGATTTTTTTGTTATCCCCGGGCTATAGTGCCATGCCGTTGGTTGCGCGGGAATACTGTAAGAACACTTGTTAGAAAAATGCCAAGTAAGTGAAATTCAATAAAACATTCCACTTAATCGAAGCAAAGACGTGCAGTATGCCTCCACACTCTGAAAAAAGGTATAACAAATAGAACCTTTTAAAGTTCTTTCCCTGGCTAAACCAGGAGAACCTTATTAGGTATTTCAAAGAACTCCAAAAACGGTTTTTTTAAGAACCTTTTAACAATTTCCAAATACACAAATAAGGTTCAATACACTGAACTTTTGTGTAGGTTTATTGTAAATGGTAAAGGTTCTTTAGCGTCTACGGTATAAGGAAACGGACAGTCGGAAGTTTGGGTTATATTTACACTTTATTCACACTATATACACTTTGCAGAAACGATACAGAATAATGAAATGGTTAAACTAGGGCCGCATGGCCGATTGAAGACAGATGGCTGAACAAGGGCTAGCGCGTGCTAGAGCCAGGTGTTCAGGAGGTAGAATGCACACGTCATGTCCAGTCGAGGTTTGAAGCGAGAAGGTTGAGAAGGTCGGAGGTAGACCTTTATATACCGGCGCAACTTTGCCTGGTGGTCACTTCCGTGACCTACAGAACTTCTGGCTGCGGTTGTGGGCCGGCCATATATTCTGTCCGTGGTTGTCACAGTACTCCTTCACCAGTGACAACGTTACAATAGCGACGGTTGATCGTAACTTGGCCACCGTAATGCGTGGTCACCGGCAAAGGGAACCATCATTGCACCGCGGCCGGGGAAGGTGCTGGGCCGTGCGGGTGAGCTGTCGAATTGAAAGTGATGCTGGCAGCGGCGGTGTTACCTGTACTGGGGCCGGTGGAAGGGTCGGTAGTCCCGGGACTGCTGGTGTTGTCAGCCGCAGTCGATGTGCATTTGCTGCATCGCCTGCGATGTAGACTCCGCGAAATGCAGGTTTGATGCGATTCACGCTGATGATTACTTGCTTGCCCCTGACAAGTAAGGTGGAAGTGCTCCCTTGTCGCGAGAGCACCTTGAATGGCGCGTCGTAAGGAGGCTGTAGCGGGCAACGGATGGCATCATGCCGCATAAACACATGTAAGGTCGTCGCCAGGTCCACGGGCACGAAGATTGTCGATCGGCCATGCCCTGCACCCGGCGTCGGCTGCAGATGCCTTATGCAGTCCCGGAACTGCCCGGCAAAGTTGGCCAGGTTTACCGTGACCAATCCTGGCTCAAAGAACTTACCGGGGAGACGGAGCATGGTGCCGTAAAGCATCTTCGCGATGAAGATGCCAAGATCCTCCTTGACTGCTGTTTGAATGCAGAGGAGCACGATGGGGAGGACGTTGACCCATCGTTCTGTGGGTGGCACTCGATGGACACCTTGAGCTGCCGGTGAAAACGTTCCACCATGCCGTTTGCCGCAGGTTGGTATGGCGTCCTATAAATCTTCTCTGTGCCTAAAAGGGATGTGAACGATGCGAATAACGCTGACTTGAACTGCCGGCCCTGATCCGAAGTGATACGGGAAGGTGCTCCAAAGCAATGGATCCAGCCCTCTATAAAGGTTTGCGTCACCGTTTCGGTCATGCAGTTTACCGGAAAGGCCTCTGGCTACCTGGTAAAACGATCCACACATATCAAGGCATACGTGTATCCCGGTGATGGCGGCAGTGGGCCCACAATGTCAATGTGGACGTGCTTGAAGCGGTGGTAAGGCAGCTGGAAGGATCCCAGGAGCTCGTGCGTGTGCTGCGCAACCTTCAAGCATTGGCACTGGAGGCAGCCGCAAGTTAAAGCCACGCAGTCAGCCTTGACCGCTTGCCATATAAATCGGCCGGTGATAAGCTTGATCATGGTTCTGGTGTCGGGGTGAAACAAGCCGTGCAGGTTGGTAATCACCCGAGCATAGAACGATTGTGGGACAAAGAGGCGAGTCACCTGCAGGGAGACACTGCAGTACAGGCGTCGAGTGCTTCCAGGCACAGGCAAAGGGTGGATGTCCAACAGCATGGAGGAAGAATCCCGCAGAAAAGCATGGAGTTCCTCATCGGTCTCCTGTGCCTCTGCCATGCGGGCGAAGTCAATTGGTGCCGGTCCTACAATGGCCGCAATGAGCGATAAGGCGTCAACTACCACGTTCCTATCTCCCTGGACGTGCCTGATATCCGTTGTAAATTGTCCCAGGTATTCCAGCTGCTTCGGTGAGGAGCGGTCGGACAGCTGCGCGAACGCAAATGTTAGCGGCTTATAATTGGTGAAGATCGTAAAAGATTGGCCCTCCACCATGTGCCGGAAATGTTTGATGGCAGCGTAGCCGGCGACAGCTTGTGGGAGAAGAATGCAAGCGGTTGCCAATTCCCGTCGTTGAACTGCTGTAGTACCACACTTACAGCCAGCTCGGACGAGTTGACAATGAGCGCTATATGTCCGCACAAAGAGAGGTGCACCAGGGTGGCCACATTGGCCATGGCATGCTTGCAGGCGGCGAAAGCAGTCCTGGCCTCCGGTGTCCACGCAATGGGTCAGCGGTTGTTTTTCTTGCTGTTCCAAAGATACTTATTAAGGACAGCCTGCTGTTGTGACGCATGCGGGATAAAGCTGCGGTTAAAGTTGATCAACGCAAGGAAGCGGCGCATGTCCTTAACATCTGCCGGCTCCAGGAAGTCTGAGATGGCTGCCACCTTTTCCATCTGTGGGCGCACGCCCGCGTGCGAGACTATATCTGATGAATGCAACAGCTTCCCATCCGAACACCCACTTGGACAGGTTGATTATCACCCTGTACTCGCGGAAGCGACCGAGGACCACATGCAGGTGTCCTAGGTCTTCCTCTTCATCAGCCGATCCAACAAAGACGTCATCAAAGTACGGACTGCAGCAGTCCAGGCCGCGCAGGACCGTGTGGATAAATCGCTGGAACGCCTGCGCAGCGTTGCACAGTCCGAACGTCATCGCCGGGAATTCGAAGAGTCCGAACGGCGTGATGATAATAGTCTTATGGACGTCCTTTGGTTGGATGGGAATCTGGTATAGGCCCGCGTGAGATCCAGCGTGGAAAACACGTGCGCACCCCACAGATGCTGCATGCAATCCTGGACGTGTGGGTCTTGATACCTATCTGGCATTATCGATGCGTTCAAACTGTGGTAGTCCCTGCAAGGTCTCCAGTCCCCAGAGCTCTTTGGTACTAACAATAAGGGGCTATTAAACTGGCTCTTGGATGGTCGGCAGATTTTCTGAGCCAGCATAAAATCTGGTAGTCTTGTCGTCTGGATGTGGTGCCGCACATCGTGCTTTGGAGAGCTGAGTTAAACATCCACGCGCAACAGGTCTGGGTACTCTGCCAGGAGCTGGTGGTACTCAGCGTCCCAATGGATAAACTTGATGCTGCTTAGCAACCCAGCGGCCGCGTGTCCCTGCTGATGCATCAATGTGACGGTGTCCACCAGCCATTGTTCAGCGATGTCTATAAGAAGCCAGAAGTTGGCGAGAAAGTCCGACCCGATGATGGGCTGTGACACAGAAGCTATAATGAACAGCCTCACGAAAGTCCACCGGATTCCCAGGTCAAGTGTCAGCAAGCGCACCCAGAAAGTCGGGATGACCGTGTTGTTCGCGGCAAACAGCTGGAGCCGGTCCGGGGGCCTACGTGCCTCCTCCATCGGGGTGAAATCACCGATACATCTGCGCCATTGTCCACCAGAAGATGTTTCCCGGGGGTTTCTCAATTGGAAGTCGCATGGGTCGTAACATTACAGGGCATCCGTCCCGTACTTGCAGTGGTACCAGCAGTAGCAGCTGCTCCCAACCTCAGAGTCAGGGGTGCGGGAACGACGGCGGCCTAGTCCCTGTGGGCGGTCTGATGACTGCGACGTTAATTCCTGCCGGCGGTCTCGTGATCGGAGTGCGTAAAGCGCGGCGCACATCTCCACCATAGATGCGGTCAACGCGTCAATCCGCGGGTCGCCAGGCATGGGTGCTGATGCAGATCCGGTGCTCCCTGCAGTTTCGTCCACCACCGCGACGGAAAGGAATGTGCCGCAGGCGCTCGTGCAGACCCTGTCCGCTTTGTCCACGAGCCTATCGAGCAGTTCGTAGGAGGCGACGAGAATTCTACGGGCATGGAAGGGTAGCCGCTGCATTCACAAGTCTCTTAGCAGCTCGTTACCTACTTTTTTCCCAGCCGAACGGAGCATCTTGCATAGCAACTCCGAGGGCCGCTTGTCCCGCAGGACTGTTTCATTGAGGAGAGCATGAAGCCGTTCGGATTCGGATGCCGTGAATTGTTTCATCATCAGGGCTTTCAGTGCCGCGTACTTCTCAGTCGCAGGAGGGTCCTCGAGGGCGTCACTAAGTTGCGCGGCGGTGGGGGCGTCCAGTGCAGCGACCACACAGTTGAACTTCGTCTCGTCTGTCGAGATGCGCGCATTGCGGAACATAGCCTAAATGTTACGAACCACACTGCGGGGGTTGCCTTCTAAAACAAAAGGTCGTGGAAGGAGACTTTCACAATGTCCACTGCGTTCTGTGGCTCAGGCTTTTCAGCCATCATATTGTCCTAAAACACGGAGATACCCTTGTCGTTTGTTCGCCCATGTGGGCTGCGCGTTCGTCGTCGAACATCACGTCCAGGTCACCAATTTAGCGTCTATGGTATCAGGAAACGGACACTTACACTTTATTCACACTATTTACACTTTGCATATAAGATACAGAATAATGAAATGGTTAAACTTGGGCCATGTGGCCTATCGAAGACAGACGGATGAACAAGGGCTAGCGCATGCTAGTCACGTGTCCAGGAGGTCGAAGGCACACGCCATGATCGGTCAAAGTTCAAAGCTAGAAGGTTAGAGGTCAACCTTTATATACCGGTGCAGCTCCGCTTGGTGGTTACTCCCGTGACCTACGGTGCTCCTGGCTGCGGCTGTGGGACGGAATTACATTCTGTACGTGGTCGCCACAGTTTCTAATAAATTAAAAAAGTATGACTCTGAAAGGTTGATATTTATGGAATTTATCAGTTCACAAAATCCTGATCAATATGATTCATTCCAAAGTAGATGTGTGATTGCTATGTTTTCATTTTAAACATGTAGTGATATTAGTGGTGATAGCTGCTGTAACCAAGTACAATTTTAATTTGAACTGAAATGTTCACTGTTTGGAAGAAACATCTAAATGTTCAAGGTTTGAAATAAACATCTAAATGTTTACGGTTTGGAATAAACATCTAAATGTTAGGAAAGTTTCGGCAATTAATTAAAATATGAATAGCACTTGGTTGCATTTGTTTTCATCCTGAAAATCTAGTGATATTTATATATTTAACTGCTATGGCATTAAGTAAAAATTGAAATATTGGACACAATAATTTGATTTAACCTAACCTGCCATAAGATAAAATGTTCAAATAACTGTGACAAACTTTTCGGTATTTTCTTTACACCATAGCAGTTGTACATCTAAACAGAACCTCGCATTTTCAGGACAATAGCAGCTTTTCAACGGAATATAAATATCAAATATGTTTTCACAATGAAAACATTTAAGCAGCTTTCGTCCTGTAATAGATGTTAAAAGTGCATAAATTCTGATTTTCGGCTTTAGATTGTGTTCAACATTTTTGATTTTTATGGTTTTTGGCCATGTTTCCTGCAAGCATGTTTCCCTCCATTTTGGCCGAACCAGTCTCAACTTTCAGTTTGGTGTTTGGGTTACGTTAGGCGAATTGCATGCACCCATTGTTTAGTTTGGACCTGAAAGGGTGGATTTTAATGGCTTTTGGCAGGTCTTCAATGACTTGGCCACATTCCTTTAACATTAGAGTTTTGCTTTCTTGTGTTTGCTTTGCTATTTTGGCAGGCAGTCCTGTTTTATCTTTGAATAAATAGGTGGTCTCTATTTCTGCTGTCTTCAATTTTAAAAATCTAATTTTCTTTTTAATTATCATACAAAGCCCATGCATAATTAGTAAAATACCGGAAAATTAGTGCTTCTACACCAGTTGCTGTGTGGACTTTGTGGCTGGTTGCATTACTGTGGATTAACATGCAGGCTAGTTCAGAAATTGGTTTTTAAGTAGATCCTTTGTGGTAGGTGGATCACAACAGATTATAGCATTTCCTCGGTTAGGGATTTACACATTCAACATTTTTAGTAACCCGGATGGGATTTTCTACTACAGGCTGGGAGCCAAGTGAGAGACAATACATTTTGAAAAGGCCAACAACATAGATAAATTAAAGAAAGCTAAGAAGCCAATGCACAGAAGCCTCTCTAGGACCATTAATGAGGCTGAAGCTGAGATGGCTAAAGCACAACAGAATCATCACTTGTTACAGGTGTAATCAAGGAAACTTGACAAAGTTTTAACATGTACTGAAATTACGGACTTAGATCAACAGATTCTTGAGGCACTACTGAATAAGGGTTGCAGTGAAGAAGATTATGAAGGAGAAAGCACTACAATTAAAGAATACAAGGATAAAGTCTGTGACACAAGGATGAAAATTGATGCATTTATTACAATAGCTCCTGTACAAGGTACTTCGTCACCAACTTTAGTGACAAAAAGACATACAAGCTTCCGGAATTTGAGATAAAGAAATTCAATATAAATCTCACGGAATGTCTCAGCATTTGGTCGCAGTATTTTTTACAATCAATGGTTGTTGAAACATGTGCACAATAGCTTGTGAAGAGTAACCTTTAGACCATGGAAATTTACCCTATAGTAATTGCTGCATTACAGAAAAGATTCAACAGGAAGAAGTTACTTAGGCAAGTGTACATCCGTGAATTATTGAAGTTAATTATTAACAACACTAGGACTACTAAAAATGTGTGTTTATTAAAGATGCATGACAAGCTTGTGTCCCACCTGCATGGATTGGAATTATTAGGTGTCACATTGGAAGTCACGGTTGAATTTCCTTATCCAATGGTGGAATCAAGTCTTCCTGAAGATGTCCTGATTGCGTGGCAACAAAGCCCCTTATACGGCAGAGACAGATCAACGTTAAGTACAACCAAAGAATTAGCTAGATTACCAGGAAGTTGAAAGTGAACAACAGAGAACACTGGCTCATGCTGGCTTTGGTGCACCATTGGGAGATAAGGTAAAGGAATATGGTACACAAAAGAAAAATTCCAAGTGTCTGGAGATACCACACACCACTGCTGCAGGTCTATTCGTAGGGATTTCAGCATCTTGTATCTACTGTGAGAGGAGCCATTAGAGCTCTGAATGATAGAAAGCACCAAGGATGACCATATATGAGAAAAAGCAAAAAATTAAGGTAAAGAATGTAGGTTTTAATGCTAATGCAGTGGACATCCAGTGAAGAATTGCAAAGTTCCAGTTAAATGTATGCTTTGCCAGAGAAAGCATCACACAGTTTTGTGTTATCAACTGTCCAGTAACAAGAAGGCCCGTGGCAATGATGAAACTTTAGGAGGCAGTCCTTCGACATCGACTCAAGCAGAAATGACCAGTCAGATATACACAAACGATGTACTGTAAAGTTAAAAACTGAGATGGTGCACATAATTGGAGAAGGCAAAAGTAAAGTTGTTCGACTTGTGTTTGGCAGTGAGAAGCAACACTCATACAGTATGTCAAGAAGAACTGTGTGGATGCAATGAAAGTCACTCCAATTGGTAAAGAATTGATTTGAAAAATGTCTTTTTGGAGAATTGTGTGTGATGTCTACTGTGCTCTCAGTGGATGAACAGTAACTGATGGCCAATCCAAACTTAGTGATTTAAAATGTTTATTTCGGCCTAACTGGGGCCTCAACAGCACGATGCAATCTAGATAGAGATTAACAGAGAACATATCTTGAACAACAGGTTCAAAATCAAAATACAAGTGACAGCTTGTCACAACTAAGGCAAAAAGCGAACTGCCCAACAAGAGCTTAACATCTAATAACACGCTAACCCTCATCTGGGTCGACGCACAAACGGATAACTCGAACACAGCTCAGGATGCACACGCTTCGACCGCTACCATGAGCGAACTCCCTGACCTGGGTAGTTGCTTCCAACTTTATACTTAGTCATAACTTCACTCTTGAGTTGACCGGAAGCACATCTTCTTCAGGAATTATATCGAATCTTCTAGATGTTCAGGAATGATCTAAATCTACGTATGGAATGCACCTTGCATTTCATACCTTAAAAATGTTTATAGATTCTTTCTCAGGTCACCCCTGGATTTCAGGTGACCTTAGGGGCCAAGACCTTGGACCTTAGGTCCTGACATGTGAAAATTAACAGCAAACATAGGATATATAAACTGTTACTGGAAAGTCTGGATGGAAAACAAGGTAGAGATGATAGCTCTTGATAAAGGCATAAAGGCATTTATAAAGGCATTTATGAAGAAGAATGTGCGATTCAGCGATTTTATTTCTCAACGGGCTAATTTCGACATTTTAATTGGCAATGATTACATGAGCAATTTCTGTCTGCTGACAGCAGCGAAAGCAGTATTTGGGTGGACGTTAAGTGGATGCATGCCCGTTCTGTAAGAAGGAATCAGAAGCTGTAGCCATGAATGTGACTTTGTTTACTATAGAAGCTAGCCCTTTAATTTAATGGAATATGGAAACAATCAGAATTATGGTCCCTGTGGAAAGCAAGACAAAGTAAGAGAAAGAGTTTGCCCTAACATACCATTTTCTGAGCACAGTTACACAAACAGAAAATCAGCAATATTCTTTAATTTATATGGATTAATAGAGCACAATGCATTCCAGATAACCAAAGTGTTGCAGAAAAGAGGCTTGTGACAACCACTGCCAAGCTTCAAAGAGAAAACAAGTTTGATGATTATGACAAGATTTTAATGCTTGGCTGGAGGAGGGATTCATCAAACAAGTACAGGACATTTCTTCTCAAGATAAAGTTTGCCATTATCTCCCACATCGAGCAATGTTTAAGCCTAAAAGTTTTACAACTTCAATTCCTCCAGTATTTGATGCATTATTTAAAACAGGAAGGAACCCCTCTTTAAATGACTGTCTGGAGAAAAGAAGCAATTCTATTGAAATTCTGCCATATCTGCACAATCCACGATGGCACTTGGTTTTAATTAAACACAAGTGGAAAACACACTACACTGCATTAATTAAAAAAGAGGAAATTCCAGAAAAGTAATCAAGAGAATTATACTTTCTCTAATACAGAATACATTTGATCACATTGGCATCTTGTGTCCATATTTGGTAATAACCAAGATGATCATCCAGAAGTCCTGGGCAATGAAAAACTACCTGGGATGAAGAACTACCTGGGATGAAGAACTACCTGATGAAATAAGTACCAAATCAAGAAAGAGATCACTGATGCAATGATTTTGGAGATATTTCGGGTGCTATGAGATGCAACAAGTGGTATACACTCTCGTGATCATTACCAGTTGCTTACTTTTTGAGATTCAAGGAAGCTTACGCTGCTGCAGTCTTTCAAGCTTTTGATGATTGAAAAGGGGTTTCTGTCCAGCTGCTACAGGCTGTCTAGAGTGTGTCCATTGAAGCCTGTCACCATACCAAGGTTGGAACTCATTGTGTACACCGTTGCTGCTTGATTAGCAAATTCAGCCCAAAAGGCACTGTCTTTTAACTGATGTCCTAACTTTTTCCTGAAGTGATTCATCAACAACCCTGGCATGGATCAAACAAAATGATGACTGGGAAGCTTGTTAGAACCTTATAAGTTAAGGAGATATGCCAACTGACAAATGAAAATTACTGGCATGACTGGTATACACAATCCTGCAGACCTACCATGATGTGGATGTACTCCAATTCAACTTGTGGCATTATTATCGTAATGCCCCTTGCGCGTGCGCTTCACCACAAGGCTTCGCCGCATTACCTGTAGCCTATGCGGGCCACGGAAAAGCATCCTTCGCATTTGACCACCAATGCCGTCGACCAAAGTACCCACAGATCCGGCCTCACCAACGCAATCTCAGTCACACCCTCAGCGTCTACCACAGGACACTCGCCACGTTCTATTTCGACAGCCGCTTACCAGCGGCCCAAATAACTCCGGTCGAATGCGTGCCAAACCTGCTGTTACGGCACCTTCACTTACTTGGCCACTAACGGCACGCCATCCGCTACTCACGCCGCCGCAAACGACCACACGCTGCGGCCGTCCTACGCGCCCTCCAATTCGTTATCGTTTAACACTGGGGGGAGTACTGTGGCGTTATTATCGTAACGCAGTTTGCGCGTGCGCTTCACCGCAAGGCTTCGCCGCATTACCTGTGGCCTATGCGTGACTTGCAAAAACGTCGGCTGTACGTTAGATCGATCCCCTATGCGTCACCGCAGAACTTTGCCATTGGGTTTGCCGATCCCCTGTTCACCCGGATCTACCGCGTCACCCGGGCAGCAGAGGAACGAGTATAAAAGGGCGTGGATCGTCTGTCTCTTTTCTCTTCTTGCCATGGACTTCCCCACGCCTATACTTGTCTGAGGTCAACCACGCCACGTGGTAGTTTTGTAGTCTTAACTTCTATTGTAATTAATGTATATTCTTAATGTAAAATACTATTCTTGACACGATATAAAATTTACTTTAAATCTACATTGGACTGGATTTGGATACATAAATTGGTGACCTATACGTGATTAATTGCACGTCCCTTAGTGAACTCCAGCGGACTGCGCAGCATCAACAACAATCTCCCAGCCAGCGGATTTCTTTGGTTTTCAACGTCGTGATCAACGCAACATGGCATATTCAAGCAATGACTTGCTTTGTCTTAACCTATTGCCGGTGGACCATCCTGAGGTAAAAACCAATGCCGAGGATTCCAGCGAAGCCACGCCAGCTAAAGACACCCTTACCACCACGCCGGAGGACCAACAGATCGGCTAACTCGGGTTCAGGGGCCCCAGCTTTCTGGCCGGAAGATGTAGAGGGGTGGTTCCTCCGTTTGGAGTCGAGTTTCGTTATTGCCGGGATAACCAAGGATGCCACAAAGTTCCACCACGTGGTCAATGTCCTGGTCTCCAACGTATTCAGGGAAGGTATAGACATAGTTCGCGCACCACTGGCCACTGGGAAATTCGCGGCCCTGAAAGAATGCCTGACCAACCGCTTCAAAGAGTCGGACTCCCAAATCCCACTTGCTGCAGATCTCGGACGCGGTACTGAAAAAACTGGTTGCAGCAACTTCCCGCCCCTATCCCCATGGGTTTGGCGAACAGCTGATGCCTCTTACCGACCAGCTATTTGAGTCGTCGGCCCTTTCGTTGTGCCCACTGAATGCGCCGCAAGCTACGCCCGCGCTATCAGCCTTTATTCTGCTGTCTTCAATTTTGAAAACTAAAGTTTTCTTTCTAATTATCATACAAAGTCCACGCATAATTAGTTAAATAACAGAACATGTGCGCACTTCATGGCTGGCAGCACTACTGTGAATTAATACATGCAGGCCAGTTCAGCAATTGGTTTTTAAGTGGATCCTTTGTGGTAGGATGATCACAACATAGTGCAGTATTTCTTCAGTTAAGGATTTGCACAGTCAAAAATAGAATTATAAAATGTTAGCTTTCTAATAGCATATGTAAAGAGAGGCCACACAAAGAGATGAACAACAGTGTTTTATTTAAGATAACAGAACAAAGAATACAAAAATAACATTTAGTAAGGCATTGAAAAACGAAGCTAGGATAAAGCAAAACAAAGTAAAAAGAATCACAATCATGGTTCGCAACAATCAGTCATAAGAATGAAAACACCGGAATTTCCCTAAGGGCGGAATCAGTCTGGACTAGGGAGGAGAGGAGCACCGTCGACTAAATGGTCCCCGAGCAGAGAATGACCCTGATCCCTTGTCGGTAGGACCTTTTATCACAAGGCCCAGGAATGTTGACCATGATCTTTCTAAGGAGGGAGTCCTCCCTAGAGGGAGCCATTCCTGGAAGAACTTAAATAGAGAAAGGAGTAAGACAAGGGAAAAACAATTTGAAGAAGGAGAAAAGAAAAAACCTTGAACAATGGATAAATGAAACAAGCAAATGACATGAGGATAAACGTGAAAAGAACTCAAGGCACTTAATGCAAAACATAGGAAATATGACAGGACCGATCAGCAGATTAACGGAGCCCGCGTGCACCGAAGTGGCCCTCATAAAAGCGTAAAGCCAGGAGAATCACCTTAACAATCACTACGAGAGAAGAATCCTGCAGGATACACTGCTGGAGCCAGAGGCAAAGTGGCAAGACGGAAAGGGCTACATTTTCAGGAATCGGGGCTCCGGGGCTACGATCTTCACTGGCACAGGTGAGGCTGGACACAGAGGCGTGGGTGGCAATTCAGTAATGGTCACTGGAATAGTCTGGGCGGCAAACGAATTGGCCAGTAAAAGCGAAAACACGATGGGTGGCAAAACTTCGTCTAGGTCAGACCTGGAATGATCAATGTGCCATGAAGACTTACAAGAGTCCAAAAAATGCTGGGCAGCGACGAATAGAGATTTTCAAAGAGGGAAAAAGGCATATAAGGTGCGAAACATGAAAGGTCAAAACAGACAGTCCTGAAGCGAGTATCGCGCAGTGCAAAATTGACGGAGGATAACCGGACAACGACGTGGTATGGGCAGGGGCCAGATTACAAACTAGTGCCCAGTTGCCTACGTGTAGGAAGACAGTCAAGCGGCGTATATCGAAACGATGTTTTTACGGATGTGGGCATAAGCCAGGTTGGCAGAAGCGACAGCCCTTTAACCTGGTACAGACGAAACAAGAGCTATCAGCCAGAAGGTGGGGGCGAATCCATAAATAAGCTGGAAAGGAGAGAATGTCATGTAATCCTACTTGGAAACGCCCATTGTTTGTGGGGTCAAACGCTGTACACAGCATGGTCATCATGGTCTGGACAGTTTTCTCCATGAGGCCAACCACCTTTTAGTGATATGGAGTACTCATGTGATGGGTAAAGGCATGAGCATGACAATAGTAACGAAAAGCGCCACTAGCTTGTGACGTGCCCTGGTCCGCAGTAAGAAAAAAGTAAGAAAAAATAAGCATTGGCGCCTGGGCAGATTGACGGCAACAGGGGTTTGCAATGCAGAAGCAGGTGGCGTAATCAGTCACCACGATGACCAAAGTAGCTCCAGCCATGAAGGGGTTAGTGGACTAATGAAATCAAACCCACAATGCATGGCGTGGTCAGAAATAGGAATTCACGAAGCGCACCACATTACATTTTTCACCCAGACCAGTAATAAGCCTTGGACAGGAGTGCAATTTTCCTGGTAGTGCCAAAGTGCCTTGCTAACTGGTGATCATAGCAGGCCCACAAAATACTTAGGCACATGAAGGCAGCACAATGAGCAGAAGATGAGGGCATCCCCTGTCATGAAAAGATAACGGTTCTATCCAGCATAAGATAGCTCCACTCAGATGTTTGTGTGGATAGGGCCTAGGTGAAGGCTGACAGCTTCGGGTACTACGGCTGTTTCGTGGCAATGTTATCATGGGAGCGCAACAGGAAGGTGCAGTTGTCAGCATTATCCAACAGTTTCGAGCTTGCGATGGTTTTGCTGCTCAGGCAGTCCACATTTGTATGCAGGGACCCCAACCTGTAGCAGACATCATAGGAGCATGAGCTTCTTCAGTTTGTTGATCCAGCGATCCACTGTGGATGACGAGGTGGGTCCCCAAAAAGTAATGGTGGAAATTCTCAGTAGCCTATACAATCGAGAGGGCTTCAAGCTCCGTGATCGTATAACGACTTTCCGGGCTGACACTGCACGGCTGGCATATGCAACAACACGCTGGTCGCCAGGGGGACCCTGCTTAAGAATAGCGCACAAACCCACCATTGAAGCGTGCATGCCAAAGGACAAGAGCAAGGATAGATCATACATCGATAAAATAGAGCAATGCACATCACCTCATTCAGCACTAGAAAAGAAGACTGACAGGCGGCCATCCAGTGAAAGATGACAAAACAGCTTGTCAGTGTCGACAACAGAACCGCAACTAAATAAAACCCTTTAACAAAGGGATGGTAGTAGCCTGCCAGGCTTCGAAAACTGTTCAAACCCCTTGTGGGTTTACAGGGTTGGGAATGTCAGCGACCACTGCAATTTTTAGGGAGTCAGCACTCTACCGAGGCGCTGATGATGTGTCTAAAGTAGCAAACTTCAGGGAATGCATAGTAACACTTCCAAGGATTCAACCTCAGTCTCTAAAGACTGAGGCTTTCAAGGTTCAAGATAAACTAGGGGAACACTGCTTGCGAAGAGTTGATTGGGGCATTGTCGGCCAAGAAATCGCCATAGCCAGGGCGGAATTGGGGTGGCTGAGGCGGCATTGGAGCCACATGACAAGGAGAGGAGGCAAGGAGATCGGCGACAAAAGGCGCAAAGACACTGTGGCTACTTTAAGTGTCGGAGATGTCGTGGAAACTGGATAGTGAAGAAGCACTGAAATGACAGGAAGTTGGGTTTGACCATGGAAGATGTCTCATTCGTTGGGGAATGCAATAGGAACCCTAGAGTTCAGGTTGTCATCATACTAAAGGAAACAGTGTTGGCCATCACAAGTAGATATCCTGGCCAAGATGGAAAAGTCATTGGGAACATCAACAATGCGATACGAGAAGGTAAGCATCCTCCCCAAGCAAGTGAAAGGGGCATCACACACCCCTATGCTAGTAGTGTGCGATTAATAGCTTTCACCATGAATTCCATCATGTTTGCCAAAGGTAACAAGGGTAGAACCAGTTGACTAAAAACAGAGAAAATGATGTAATCCTCATGGCTGATGTCCAGCTGGGAGATGCATTGATCACTAGGCACAGCCTGGAGAAAAGGTACTTTGACGGCAGATGAATAGGGTAGGTGATGGATGTCTCAGTGGGAGACGACATTGCCAAAGGTCGATTTAGGGAAGGCATTGGGGTTGATAAACAAAGCACATGCTGGGCAGAGTGTAGTGTTGCTTTATTCAAGGTGAACCCACATACAATTCATCAATGTTCTTAAATGCAGGGAAAGTGCACTTACCGCTCTCATGTTCATATGGATTGGTTGGAGAACATCTTACTCAGTTCCTTTGTGTAAATGGCAGGGCGTGATCCTTTGTCCAAATGTAGGCACCAAGGCATGGTCCATTTGCTAGACTTTAGGATGAATATTAATGACTCATTAACTCCTAGTTATCCTTTTGTTAATAAAGCATTGAATTAACATAGGATTGGCTAGCATAATGGAGACACTTGTTCAGCAAATCATCCTTGTTACATTGTGGTTGAGGCAGACACAGGAGATAAACCATGTTCGTGTGGGAGCCAGGAAGGAGTGGGACAGCACAAAGTGTGGGTTGCAACAAATAGCAGATGCCCTGACAATGGCAGAAGTTAAATAGTAACAATTTTGAAAAACTTCTTCCTTGAGGGGAAAGGGGTCACCAATTTAATGATAAATGAAGACAAAATATTCCTAGCATTTAATTTCCAATTTTGGTAGTTTTCCTAATGCTATTATCCAGCCACTAATTTACAGAGTGCCCCAAAACCCTTTCTGAACAACAAATCCCCCAATGGCACATTTTGTACCATTGCTACAATTTTGAATGCGCCATCAGTCTGTTAAGAAAGGCGTTAGGGACTAATTTTAATGTGCTGAGAGGCTTGGTTAACGCATCTGCCAGATTACTTTTCGTAGGGACGAATCGGAGAGAGAACAATCCTTTATTGTAGTGATCCCATACAAACCAGAGCTTGCGGGTAAAGTGTATTGTTCAGCCATTCTCAACCACGTTCTTAAATGCAAACATAGCTGACTGGCTGTTGATCAGGACTTCAATCTACCCAAACTCCGAGGGTTTTATCGGTTTGTTTTGCGAAGGATCTCTTTAAGCCAAATAAGTTTCCTCAACATCTCCACAAGGGCCATCGTTTCAGCTTCCATCGTGAACAGGGAAATTATAGTTTGCCAGGCAGACCTCCAGATGGTGGGTGACTACAATCAATGATAATAATCCGGAAATCGAATAAGACGTATCAACGTCTGATCCCCAGGAGGCATCCGAGTGAGCCCGGATCCCGCGGGCTGCACCACTTAAAAGCACTAAGCTCTTCGAACACGTCTGACGTGCGTAGTTCAGAAGGTGTTCAGCATGTGTCCACGCGAGAAGTGTTGGCTTGCTGTTGTACTTTGCCAGGGTATTTACCGTGATCAGCAAATCCGGTCTGGTCATCCTGGTGAAGTAAAGCAGCAATCCAATGAGGCTCCGGTATGGGAATAGGAGTTCCTCCCTGGCGTTCCCAAGCAGGTCCCGACTGAACACCATGCCACCTTCATTGGTTTTCGGGCACCGCGAACTGGAATCATGTCCATGCGTCGGCATAAGCCTCGGATGTATGGTTCCTGGTCGAGTCGTACAGTCACTTTCCTGGGGTCATGATGGATTTGGATTTCCAAGAAAGTAGTCTTGGGGCCCAGGACAGAAAGATCTGTCAGTCTGCATATAACGTCGTCCAAAGCGCATCTATTTCTCGCAAAAACTAACAAAAAAACTAACAGCGGTATAGGCATTCACACGTCTGGAATGGTGTGAAGCTGTGGAGTTGAAGTTGATCGTGTAAGGTGCCCTACCAGCATCGACCTGACAAAGTAGTCCATACAAAGATTTCTTCAGGAGCCACGCTCTTCCCTGTTGCGTCTCCACACCTTCAGGTAACTATTAGTATTGGCTTGTCAAAGTCGCCATAGAGAAAGGTGCATTTGACATAGAGGTGGCTGTGCAACCAACCTTCCAAGAAAACCAATACCATGAACATTATCCGACAGTGTTAAATTGACGACAGAATTATACACTTCAGTCTAATCCCATTGCGGGCGTTGCTGGAACCCCTTCGCAAACAGTCAAGCACAGTGCCTTACTATGGACTTTTTCGCATTCTGCTTTTGGGCAAACACCCACCTGCAACCGATCACTTTCTGATTTGGTTCAGGACGGACAGGCTCATCAACCTCATGTTTCTTGAGGACCTGCAACTCCTCTAGCATGGCCTTCTTATATTCCTGTGCATCGGGTGCCTTCAGAGCCTCATTGTAGGTCCTGGGGTCAAACTCGACCAAGTTGACTGACGGCACACTGTCATAGTCCAAGTCAGATACCTCATCATCCACTGTCTCATCCGCAGATATGTAGCGGTCACTCTCCATCTCTAGGGGGTTGATGGGGTTCGTCTCAGTCTCAGTACGTCTGGGATCACCAGGATCTGTTTCGTTGAAGTATGTGGGGAACTCTAGTTTGACTATCCCTTTTAGTCAATTCTTTGGGGAAAAGTCAGTCCGTCCACGATTATGGCAACTAGTGTTTCTCGCAGTGCTCCTTAATCTGGGTGAGCGACTTGAACCTTTTGCCATCGTGATCGAAGTAAACGTCTGTCCTTAGACCAGTCTACCTCAGAACAAGTATCCTTAGCCAAAGAGGGGGTTGCACGGTTGCTTGAACGTACCTGTCCTTTGGAGACGGTCTCAATGGGACAACGCCCCAAACACCCACCAGCAAGGACTTAATCGATTCCTCAGAATTGCCGCGACGAAACTGAGTCCTCATCTAGTTCAGACCTTCGTCGATCTGGACCTGCGACGTCTCATGCATTCGTCGCTAGGCAGGCACCCAAAAAACGATATCCCTGAGTCGTGCTGAAGTATCCTGTCAGGATGCCCTCCACCGCAGTGTTGCCCAGTTTGTCTTTTTTGAAGCTCCTTCGGAACAACTCGTGGACCTTGCTGCCAATCCAACAGAGATGCGCAAGGTTCGGAGAGTATCCACACATCCGCTCGAAGGGTGTCTTGTACCCCAAGATCTTCTGAGGAATCCGATTCTTGAGGTACACGAATGTCATCAAGAATTCTGCCCAAAAGGTCTTGGCCAAACCTGTGTCTTTGCGCATGACACGGATTGCTTTGAGGGCGCTTTGGTTAAACCTCTCTTCAATCCCGTTCTGATGAGGGGAGTACACGTTGGTCGTGACGTGCACTATTCCTTTCCGCTCATAGAACAATTCCGAAGCTTGTGAGCAGAATTCCCCTCCGTTATCTGTCTTGATCTGTTTGACTTTGTGACCCGTTTGTCGCTGCATCCGCTGGATGTACACCTTAATTTGCTCCAAGGCTTGATCCTTGGTCTTGAGCGGATAGGCTGTACACCAGCGAGTATAGTCGTCCACTATGACCAGAAAGTACCTAAAGCCCGACGCGGAAGCTACAGGAGATGGTCCCCATACGTCCGCGTGTATAAGCTCCAGTGGGGCCTTAGTCATCACCTGGTCATAGGTAGTCGTCAATGGTCGGTTGGTTTACACAAACGGCATGTGCCACATGGCCTTACCTTCTCAGTGATGGGTGCCATGCCACGGACGGCATCACCCTTGGACATGTTCTTGATGGTGTCCTGGCTCGTGTGAGCTAGCTGCTGATGCCATAATTCCAAGTCTCCGGTTGTCGATGTCTCGGGACGTGTCGATGTCGGAGAGTGGGTCTGTCGGGGGACTGGTCGACATACTAGGACGAGTCAGCGTTGTGGCATCTTGGGACAAGTCACTGTCGGGGAGCGGGTCGCCGCTCCAGTGCTCGTCGACGTCTTAGGATTAGTCTGCGTGCGGGTCATCAACCTAGTCACGTTCGCATAAGTCTCGGTAGGGGCTGCGGAGTCGCCTTCGTTACGTTAAGTCAGTTGCTACACAGGAAGTCGAGGATAGGTGCTCCCTCGGCACTGAAGACGCGGATTTGGTGCACGTCTCCAGCCCAGGTCACTCCAGCTTGGAGTGCAGCCTGGTGCCCAGAAACTAAGTTCCTGTGTGCCTTGAGTGCGTACAGCACATTGCGGAGGAAATAACGTTTACTTCCGCTCACCTGAAAGGCAACTGTGCCCTTCCCGGTGATCGCTATCCATCCGGTGTAGCCTGACATCCTGGAGTCTTTACATGGGGTGAGCTCCGTGATCCACCGCCGATCGCAGCAGACATGGTTCGATGCACCGGAGTCCCAAATCCATTCATTGGGCGAAGGGGGATCGGTAGTCATTGCGGTGACTACCAGGCTATGATACGTTTGCCATTCCTTGGCAATGTAGCCCTGCTTGGGTTGTCTAGGCTTCTTCCTCTTGTCGCCAGTTTTCTTCGGGGTTCTTGGCTCCTTGGGCCTTGCACCCCCCTGGGTGCAAGGAAACAAATTGTGACCAAAATAAAAGGTAATAAACAATGAAAAGGGTCAAAAACACTAAAAGAATTAACTCCCTTCTCCGGAATAGGGGAAGAAGGGGGGAATTTACGTGGGGCACCCACAGGCACTCTCTATTCCCTATCGTTGCCCTTTGAGCAAATAAAACCAAAAGGTAGACATTTGAAGGCACAAGTCACGCTACCCTCGACCCGAGGAGAAACCTACTTGGCCTAATGGATAATCCGGCCCTGAGAGTATTTCCTTTAACGAGATTCCCTTTTGTTTAATGTTAACAGAAATACTGTTGTTTACAAAAAAAATCGGAAAAGAACTTTATTAATAAATATGCACTGGCTAATTTTCTGTAACGTAAATTTGAGAATTTGCGGGGAAAATGTTAATTTGAAACAAGCCTTCTTTTCCGGATATGGAAGAAGTTGCTGAAGTACATACTGTATATAGGGAAAAATTTGTCTTTCTTTTCTTCACTATTTCTGCGGATGGCTTCGATTATTTGAAATTCGTCAATATTTAAAGCATACCTATTTGAAATTATGAGTTCCCCTTAATTAATTGTTTCATGCAGCTAAAAAAGTTTATTTTTCGAGTTAAAAGTCCACTGTTGCATTGACCGAATAACATTTCTGTAATTTAAGTATAGTAAATCATACTAACGTGAGTGAAGGCCGGAGGATGTAAGGGTCATATTTAAGCATCATTTCAACGAAGTCTTATCTTCGATAACTGTCATCCAATGGGTTACACAAATTCACTTTTATAAACATCGTTCACAGTTTTTATTTGAATACGATACTCAAACATGTTACAAAAGAACTTAAATTTCAACATGCATGCTTAAAATAATTTACAAATACATATTAACTAATACACGTTCAAGTTACAATATAGTTTTTTATCTTATATGAAACATCATGCAATGAAACATGTTTGAACAATTGAATAATCCTCAAGTATAATCCACCGAGCAAGGTGGCTTAGAGGTTTGCATCCTCGTCTTGCATTCGGTAGACTCAGGTTCGATTCCTGGGTCGGCT